>SJYV01037343.1:1197854-1274058 GCA_006410875.1 Neotragus pygmaeus | reverse complement strand
AAAAAAAAAAAAAAAAAGTTGAATTTAGCACCAAATATACTTTCAGTGAAATGAAAGAGAATACTATAATTAGTCGGCTAACAGCAGTCATTAATATGTGAGATATCACCTTTACTATAATGTTCACATAAAAAAGAAAGCCAAAAAACAGATAATATAAATGAGAGGGAATTTATTCATACTGTCCTTAAATGAGCATATGGTCATTTTATTGAAAATAAAGACTAAATTCCAAAGTTAAAAGCCTGAACCCTAGTCCATAAATCAACTCTATTTAAAATGTCCTGAATTGGCAATGTTGTGCCAAATGAATAAAGCCAAATGTTTTGATTTTAGTTCAAGCAGAATTTTTATTCTGCCAATGAGGTTGAGATGAGGAGAGAAAAATGATATTATATACCATTTATTTAAGCAGTAATTTTTTAACTTTTACGTTTTAAAATTTTATTGGATTATAGTTGCTTTACAACGTTGTATTCATTTCAGGTGTACAGCAAGCGATTCAGTTATACACATACATATGTTCGTTCTTTTTCAGATTCTTTTCTCACATAGGATATCACAAAATACTGAAGTAGGTATCACCTAATACTGGTCAGAATGGCCATCATCAAAAATATCTACAAACAGTAAATGCTAGAGAGGGTGTGGAGAAAAGGGAACCCTCCTACACTGTTGCTGGGAATGTAAATTGGTACAGCCACTGTGGAGAAGAGTATGGAGGTTCCTTAAAAACTAAAACTAGAACTGCCATATGAGCCAACAGTCCCACTCCGGGGCGTATATCTGTAGAAAACCATAATTAGAAAATACATCTTGCACCCTGATGTTCATTGCAGCACTATTTACAATAGCCAAGACACGGAAGCAACTTAAATGTTCATCAGAGGAATGGATGAAGAAGATGTGGTACATATATACAATGGAATATTACTTAGTCATAAAAAGGAACAAATAATGTCATTTGCAAAAACATGGATGAACCTAGAGGTTATCATACTAAATGAAGTAAGTCAGAGAAAGACAAATATCATGTGATATCACTCATATCTGGAATCTAATTTTTTTTAATGAAACAGACTTACAGATATCAAAACCAAACCTATGGTTACCAAAGGGGAAATGGGGCAGAGAGGGGTAAATCAGAAGCATGGGATTAACATACACACTACAATAAATAGCATAAATAGCCAGCAGGAACGTACTATATTGCATAAGCAGCAAATTTTTAAAAGAATGATGGTTCATTGTACCAAAATGTTTTCCTCCAGTTATATCAGCCTTAGAAATAGGCATAATAGGTGAATGTTTTGTGGTATAGTTTATAAAGTTCTACAAATCAAAAATATCTCCATTGCCTGAGATTCTGCTGCTATATTCAACTGGGTCGAGATATAATCCAACTCTCATAGTGGTTATCAAGGTTGGTAGAATGGCCGTGCATGTGGGCTAAGTCACTTCAGTCGTGTCCGACTCTTTGCGACCCCATGGACTGTTGCCCACCAAGATCCTTTGTCCATGGGATTCTCCAGGCAGAATGGGAGTCAGAGGTAAAGGCTTTTGCATGGATGTTTCTGTGGAAAATGGAAAGGACAGAGCAAGGAAAGGGCATCAGTAGCTTGTACTATGTTGGAGAGCTCTGGGCAGCCCGACAGAGGCTGAGAACATGACCTAGCTAGGAAAGAGAGGAAAGGCAGCTATATGAAAAATACAAAGAGGTGAAGGAGAAGCAGCTGAAAGAGTAAGCAGCTGAAGAAGCAAGTTAAATAAAATTTGCCTACAGTGTCCCCCAGGCAAGTGTGCGTGTGCATGTGTGTGCACTGGGTCATAATTCCTACCCTCAAGTGACAATAACAATTACATGCACGTGCATGCATGCTCAGTCAGGTCCAGCTCTTCGTGCCCCTTTGGACTACAGCCCACCAGGCTCCCCTGTCCATGAGATTCTCCAGGCAAGATTACTGAAGTGGGTTGCCATCCCTCCTCCAGGGAATCTTCCCAACCCTAGTGATTGAACCTGAGTCTCTATGTCTCCTGCACTGGCAGGTGGGTTCTTTACGACTAGTGCCACCTGGGAAGCCCAGCTAGCCTGGACGCTGATCTGCTATTGAACAGTTATGTTCTGGTTTTCAACCTACCTAGTTGTGATTTTGGGAGAAGGCAATGGCACCCCACTCCAGTACTCTTGCCTGGAAAATCCTATGGACAGAGGAGCCTGGTAGGCTGCAGTCCATGAGGTCGCTAAGAGTCGGACACGACTGAGCGACTTCACTTTCACCTTTCACTTTCACGCACTGGAGAAGGAAATGGCAACCCACTCCAGTGTTCTTGCCTGGAGAATCCCAGGGACGGGGGAGCCTAGTGGGCTGCCATCTCTGGGGTCACACAGAGTCGGACACGACTGAAGTGACTTAGCAGCAGCAGTTGTGATTTTGCAGAGAGCAAATTAGTTCTTTTCAGCCTATTCCAATTGTGAATTTTGGTGCTCTTTGTGTGTCTCCTGAATGTGTGGTACCTGACAATCTCCCAACTATATCATTAGGATGAAAACTTTAAAGCAAATAGACCAAGCAGCATTAAAAGCTGTGTCGGTTGCAACAGTGCTAGATCATCATCTGCCTGTGCTTTGTTCTCTTGTCTGCTTAGACTTGCAGAAGCAAACACCTACTATTTATGCCATGAGAGGATGGGGCTGTGGGAATGACACCATAGGGTTTTTCTTATTATTATCACTATGTTGACTCATTTATACAGAAAGCTTAGAATTTGTTTTCTTCAGTTTAATGTCTTAGGCAATAAGATTTAGAAACTCTAAGGGCCACAAGTGGCATTTGTAGGATTTAAATTTGCATAAATATTCAGATGGTGCTAGTGGTAAAGAATCAGCCTGCAGATACAGGAGACGCAAGAGATATGGGTTTGACTCCTGGCTTGGGAAGATACCTGGAGGAGGAAATGGCAACCCATTCCAGTATTCTTGCCTGGAAAATTCCATGGGCAGAGGAGACTGGCAGGCTATAATTCATGGGGCCGCAAAGAGTTGGGCATGATTGAGCAACAAGCATACACACAAATAAAAATTTGATGAGAATGACACACATATCCAGTGGGCATTGCTTGGGTTGACTACTCAGACCTGGACAAAATCCTAGAAAATGCTTTTTAGAGAATTCTAAACCAATGTGTAAATAATATGTCAAAATGAATTTTGCATATTTTATCATGTTTATCTAAATGATCCAAAGCCATAAAAAGTACCCTGATATGGTGAGAAAACTGATGATCCCATGTCTCCTGCTGCCCAAACCTTTCAGCCTCCTCCTGCTGCTGCTAAATCGCTTTAGTTGTGTCTGACTCTGTGTGACCCCATAGACAGCAGCCCACCAGGCTTCTCTGTCCCTGAGATTCTCCAGGCAAGAACACCTGAATGGGTTGCCATTTCCTTCTCCAATGCATGCATGCATGCTAAGTTGCTTCAGTCATGTCCGACTCTGTGCAACCCCATGGACAACAACCCACCAGGCTCCCCTGTCCACGGGATTCTCCAGGCAATAAGACTGGAGTGGGTTGCCATTTCCTTCTCCACTCAGCCCCCTAGCGGCCATTTAATATAATAGATAGCTGATGATAATCCAGACTCATTAGAACCTATTGTGGCTCAGATGGTAAAGAATCTACCTACAATTCAGGTAGACCCATGTTTGATCCCTGGATTGGGAAGATCCCCTAGAGAAGGGAATGGCTACCCATTCCAGTATTCTTGCCTGAAAAAGCCCATGGACAGAGGAACCTGGTGGCCTAGTCCATGGGGTCACAAAGAGTCAGACAGCTTGATGTGTTATTTTAGTATAATGTTTAGTCATGCTCTCGGCCTGTTTTGAGAGGTCCAATATTGCTTTATTGGCATATACAAAATTGGCCTAACAATTAGGAGGCCTAGAAGCCTAAAAGACAAAGCTGTCCTCCGTAACCAACTCTACAAACAAAAACTGTGGCCACAAATAAAATAGCTTTTTATTTGTAAGTAAATAATGTGGCTCATGGCATCTAGTCCCATCACTTCATGGGAAATAGATGGGGAAACAGTGGAAACAGTGGCAGACTCTATTTTTGGGGGCTCCAAAGTCACTGCAGATGGTTATTGCAGCCATGAAATTAAAAGACGTTTACTCCTTGGAAGGAAAGTTATACCAACCTAGACAGCATATTAAAATGCAGAGATATTACTTTGCCAACAAAGGTCCATCTAGTCAAGGCTATGGTTTTTCCAGTGGTCATGCATGNGGGCTCCAAAGTCACTGCAGATGGTGATTGCAGCCATGAAATTAAAAGACGTTTACTCCTTGGAAGGAAAGTTATACCAACCTAGACAGCATATTAAAATGCAGAGATATTACTTTGCCAACAAAGGTCCATCTAGTCAAGGCTATGGTTTTTCCAGTGGTCATGCATGAATGTGAAAGTTGGGACTGTGAAGAAAGCTGAGTGCAAAAGAATTGATGCTTTTGAACTGTGGTGCTGGAGAAGACACTTGAAAACTCCTTGGACTGCAAGAAGATCCAACCAGACCAGTCCTGGCTGTTCACTGGAAGGACTGATGCTGAGGCTGAAACTCCAATACTGTGGCCACCTGAGAAGTTGACTCATTGGAAAAGACCCTGATGCTGGGAGGGATTGGGATAACAGAGGATGAGATGGCTGGATGGCATCACCGACTCGATGCACATGAGTTTGGGTAAACCCTAGGTGTTGGTGATGGACAGGGAGGCCTGGCATGCTGCGATTCATGGGGTCATGAAGAGTTGGACATGACTGAGCGACTGAACTCAACTGAAATAGTGTGGAAAGGGCTTTTGGTCACACATATGCTCAAACACAGCTACCAGTATTTATCATTGTCTCCAAAGGAGAAATACACCTGCTTGTGTATATAAATGCACGCATCTGTATGTGTGTATATGTTCCACCATAGAATTCAAGTACTTCTATGAAAAATGCGCACCTCTTCACATACTTATGCATCTTCAGCACCTCTTCACATGCTTATGCATCCACACAATTTGTCCTGGGGATGGGGTTCCCATAGCCCTGTCCACTAAGTCATCTTCTTTCAAGAATCCCATTTTGAAAATCAAAGCAGGAAGTGATTATCACAATGGAGATCAAGAAAGACTTTTATTAAAAAGATGTAGCCTTTAAATTGGGGCTTAACTCAACACACATAGATTTCTGAAGAGACATTCCTTCCTATCTTTAGTAAGAACAGAAGAAAAATATTGTATTACATACCTTATAAGTGGAATCTACAAAGAAATGATACAAATGAACTTACAACACAGAAACAGACTCACGGACTTAGAGAAGAAGCTTATGGTTGTCAGGGGGAAGAATGAGGGGAGGGATAATTAGGGAGTTTGGGATTGTCATGTACACACTGCTATATTTAAAACAGATAACCAACAAGCACCTACTATAGAGCACGTGAAGCTCTGCTCAGTGTTATGTGGCAGACTGGATTGGGGGAGGAGTTTTGGGGGAGAATGGCTACATGTATGTGTATGACTGAGTCCCTTCACTGTTCACCTGAAGCTATGTCAGTATTGTTAACTGGCTATGTGCTGTGCTGTGCTCACTCAGTTGTGTCTCTTTTGCGACCCCATGGACTGTAGCCCACCAGGCTCCTCTGTCCATGGGATTTCCCAGGCAATCATACTGGAATGGGTTCCCATTTCCTCCTCCAGGAGATCTTCCTGACCCAGGGATTGAACCTGCATCTCCTATATCTCCTTCACTGGCAGGTGGGCTCTCTATCACTGAGCCACCTAATCAGCTTTACCCCAATACAAAACAAAAAGTTTTTTTAAAAAAGAAAGAATGGGATGTGTTAGCTTTCAAACTTGTCCTTCCATTTTACAGGCTACAAGAAAAAAGGCATGGCCAGAGGCTGTGATAGTGTCCATGTGTAGGTCAAAAACTGATAAACTTCTACCTAAAAAGGAAGAAATTCAATCATGAGAATGTTTAGGCTATATATGAAACTTATCTGGACATTTTTCATGATAAAATCAGTGTATTTTTTATACATAAATATCTTATTGATTGAGTTTTGCCTTGCTAACCAGGAATCAGTATAGACCTAAATCTTCATCTGTAAAAACTATCTTTGGAACACATGCAATTTAGCCACCATTAAATAACTACCTACTAGGTGCTATATTATTTAAGCTCTAATCATAACCTTTTCAGGTCTATTACCTGAAGAGTAGATGCCTCATAGCTGATTTGAATCCAAAATGTGACATATAAGCTAAGGTTGTAGTTTAAATTGATGGAATCAATTGTTTTAAAATTAACTATTTAAGTCATATATAACTAAATAAACATTGTTTATTTAAATGTGTAAATTTGTTAAATAAACACCTAATCAAAAATTGGGTCTTTTATTTTGAGTCAGATCACATAATTGAAAAACCCACATGGTATGTAGAAATCAATATGAATCAATGGTCTATCAATAATATTAACTTCTGTTAAATCTTGAATTGTTTAATTAAGAGATTAATAAAAATGTCCTAAACTGGCAGTATGCCCAGGCATAATTCAATCTATGGAAATTCCTTATAACAAAGATTTATAACCATATAAACCTTATAACAAAGATTTGCTAAATAGATTTGCTAGTGATCAATGAAAATTGATCACCCCAACTTACACTCTAGGAAATATTATGAAATAAATCACTTGAATCCATTCAAACCCCAAAGAGTAACAGAAGTGCGAAAAGTAATAAATAAAGGTCAGAAATTTAAATGTCAGGACTAAGAAAGGATCAATACAAAAATAACACAGAAGCTATACACAAATATATAAGTTGTCAAAGTCATGTAGAAGAACTGAAAGATCTGTATTTGGGGTGAGGGGAATGTGGAAGGTAACCTGCCTTCTCTTTCATTGACAGAAATTATCCAAAGCTCAGCTTAGGAAACATGAGGATGATGTTACCTTTATATGGATCATCAGAGTGAAATAACAAATATGATTTAATAATAACTATTACTATTATTATTAACTTCCCAGGTGGTGCCAGAGGTAACGAATCCACCTGCCAACCCAGGAGACACAAGAGACAACGATACAGTCGCTGGGTTGGGAAGATCCCCTGGAGGAGGAAATGGCAAGCCACTCCAGTATTCTTGCCTGAAAAATCTCATGGACAGAGGAGCCTGGTGGGTTACAGTCCATGGGTTCACAAAGAGTCAGACATGACTGAGTGTGCATGCACGTGCTTGTGATTGTTATTGTCACTCGAGGGTAGGAATTATGACCCAGTGCACACACATACACATGCACACATAAGAATCAACATTTTACAAACCATTATATACCCTTTCTGATATTTTCTCTTTTTTGGTGGCCCTTTGGGTTCTTAGTTCTCTGAGCAGAGATTGAACCCATTCCCCCAGCAGTGGAAGTGTGGAGTCTTAACCACTAGATGACCTGAGAATTCCCAACTTTTCTTAATGCTGATTCTGACCCTCAGAACTTCTGACCCATTAAAGGGCTGGGACTCACAGTTTTGAAAAATGCCATTCTAGGGAGCTGTTCAGAGTTAGCTGCCACCCTGGTCTGGTAGGACATGCTTACTAGGGGCTTGAATAACAGAGACAGGGGTACATGCTATACATGGTATAGCATGAAAACTTCCCACCACTCTTAACTTATAAACCACCACTAGAGCATCTATTTAAAATTGGACTTTCTACCTAGGGAACTCTATTCGGTACTCTGTAATACCCTATATGAGAAAAGAATCTAAAAAAGAGTGGGTATATATATAAATGTATAACTGATGCACTGTGCTGTATATCAGAAACTAACACAACACTATAAATCAACTATACTCCAATACATTTTAAAAAATTATTTATCAGGCTTTTTGTTGTTGCTCCACCTTCATTTATAAGGCTGCTTTTTCTCTATATTATCATAATTTAGGGAGTGTTGGTGCCAATGATCACAGAAGGAAAGTGTCTTACTATACATAACTTGTACAAAAATACCCCCAAAAAATCTTTTATATTTTACTAGAATTTGAGACATAAAGCACTGAATCAGGGACATATGTAATACATTTTGTTGTTCAGTCCCTAAGTCATATTTGACTTTCTGTGACCTCACGGACTGCAGCACACCAAGCTTCCCTGTCCTTCACTGTCTCCCCAGATAGTGAAGTGATTTGCTCAAATTCATATCCACTGAGTAGGTGGTGCCATCCAACTATCTCATCTCCCCTTCTCCTAATGTATGTATAGATGTAATATATATATAATATATAATGGATATGCATATAACATACATAATATATCACATAAAAGAAAAGTATAAATTAGTGCTAAGGGCAATGTGACTAGTGATTAAATAATCCTCATCATTCTTTATTTTAATATTTCAGCTGTACGGCATTATAATTTGGTGTTTTTATATGCCAAAAAGTGATCACCAGCACAGTGCTAGTTACCATCCACTTAAAACTGGGTTTTTCAATTTCCTAACATCAACTGGGTTTTTTAATTTGTTGCTAACTTGACCATTCTAATACAGTATTCTGTAGAATATTCTTATTGATCTTTTTCCTACATCTTGCAGGTTTGAGTGAATTTTGCAGCTTCCAGACCCACATGTTCTAACTTGTACTGGGCTGCTCTTTAGAATGCAGGTGTTAATTACCTACTTAACAAATCATAGCTATTTACTTCCAACAGTAAATACAAGTTAGTTTTTCTCAATTAGGAACTGTTCTTCCTGTTGACTAGGGTTCCAAACCCCTATGACTTTCCTCTCCTTTGCAAATAACATGAAATTCACTATTGAAGGGAATGCATGTAATGGCTCCTTGAGTGTTCTGAGCACTGCCTCTCATTAAATACTGGACCCTTTAATTGAACAACACAACTGAATTGTATTAATTTCCCAAGGCTTCTGAAACAAAACCCCACAAACTGGGTGACCTAAAACATAGACGTTTATTCTCTCACAGTTCTGGAGGCTAGAAGTCTGAAATCAAAGTGTCTAAAAACTCTTAAAGAGAAATCCTCCCTCACTTCTCCCTAACTTTTGATGTTTGCGCTCAGTCCTTGAAATTCGTTGCCTCGCAGCTGCAAAACTCCAATCTCTGCCTCCACTGTCACCTGGCCATCTTCCCTCCAGGCATGTGTCTCTCCGGATTTCTTATAAGGACAGTTGTTGGATTTAGGATCCACCCTAGTCAAATACGAACTAATCACATCTGCAAAGATTATTTCCAAATACTTTCTGAGGTTCTGGGTGTACATGAATTTGTTGTTGCTCTTTAGTCGCTCAGTCATGTCCGAGTCTTTTGCGACCCCATGGACTGTATCCTGCCAGGGTCCTCTGACCATGGGATTTCCCAGGCAAGAATACTAAAGTGGGTTGCCACTTCCTCTCCAGGGGATCTTCCCAACCCAGGGATCGAATGTATATCTCCTGTACTGACAGGTGGATTCTTTACCACTGAGCCACCAGGGAAACCTACAAGAATTTGGGAGCATACTATTCAATCTGGTAGGCTGACTTTCTCAAAGGACTAAACCGTACCTGCTGCTGCTGCTGCTGCTAAGTCGCTTCAGTAGTGTCCAACTCTGTGCAACCCCATAGACAGCAGCCCACCAGGCTCCCCCGTCCCTGGGATTCTCCAAGCAAAAACACTGGAGTGAGTTGCCATTTCCTTCTCCAATGCATGAAGTGAAAAGTGAAAGTGAAGTCGCTCAGTCGTATCCGACTCTTAGCGACCCCATGGACTACAGCCTACCAGGCTCCTCCATCCATGGGATTTTCCAGGCAAGAGGACTGGAGTGGGTTGCCATTGCCTTCTCCAAAACCATACCTACCAGTCAGCAACATCTACATACTCAAACTAAATGGCAATTTCATAGGAAAGAATAAAGTGCTAACTTCAAACAAGAAATGGTAAGAATACAGTTCTTCTGCTTCTAACACTATGTGCTGCTGCTGCTAAGTCACTTCAGTCGTGTCCAACTCCATGCGACCCCATAGATGGCAGCCCACCAGGCTCCCCCATTCCTGGGATTCTCCAGGCAAGAACACTGGAGTGGGTTACCATTTCCTTCTCCAATGCATGAAAGTGAAAACTAAAGTGAAGGCACTCAGTTGTGTCCAACTCTTCGTGACCCCACGGACTGCAGCCTTCCAGGCTCCTCCGTCCATGGGGTTTTCCAGGCAAGAGTACTGGAGTGGGTTGCCATTTCCTTCTCCACTAACACTATGTACTCATTTACAATTCTGCCCCAAACTCTAGAATCCATGTTTTTAAAGGTACTTGGATCATACAAATATTGGCATTTCTATAGAACTTTATAACTGCCAAAATACTGCCATGCATTATGTCATTTCATCAACATTATACCCTAGTCATGCTAATGAACTTGTCATGAGTAGTCCCGGTCTATACATAATGAACTGCAAGGAGATCCAACCAGTCCATCCTAAAGGAGATCAGCCCTGAGTGTTCACTGGAAGCTGAAACTCCAATACTTTGGCCAATACTTTTGGCAAAGAGCTGACTCATTTGAAAAGACCCTGATGCTGTGAAAGATTGAAGGTGGGAGAAGAAGGGGATGACAGAGGATGAGATGGTTGGATGGCATCACTGACATGAGTGATGGACATGAGTTTGAGTAAACTCCAGGAGTTGGTGAGGAACTGGGAAGCCTGGCGTGCTGCAGTCCATGGGGTCTCAAAGAGTTGGACACGACTGAGCAACATAATGAAACTGAGCCTCCATGTCTTGACTCAGGTCATGCAGTTAATTTAATAATGCAGACCTAGGAGAAAGGTTAGGTCATCTGACTCCTCATCCAGTGTTCTTTCTACTGCCAAGTACATGAAAGTGTTCAAAGTAATGACTGGGACTTCTCTGGTGGCCCCATGGTTAAGAATCTGCTTGTCAATTCAGGGAACACTGGTTCAATCCGTGGTCCCATATGCCTCAAAGCAACTAAGCCAGTGAGCCCGCACACTTAGGAGCCCGTGCTCTGCAACAAGAGAAGCCACAGCAATGAGAAGCCCACCCTCTGCAATAAAGAGTAGCCAGCCCCCACTTGTCGCAACTAGAAAAAGCCCGCACACAGCACTGAAGATCCAGATCCATCAAGAGCATAATAAAGAAATGATTTTAAATAAATAAAGTAACGACTGTCAAGTGAAGACTGAGAGAGGATGTCTAGGCAGGATTAGAGGCCACTTCTGCATCATCCTTAAGGCTTTTTCTAGCTAACTACATCCACCCACCCTAGAACCTCTGAAACAGGGTTGAAAATCCTTGCAAGGTCAAACAACTCAGCCCTGTTTCCAAAACTGAGATCCACTGGTTAAAAATCTACAGAAGAGCCTCCTAAGCCAATTTTTTAATAAACTAAACATATATGGACTTCCCTGGTGGCCCAGAGGTTAAAGCGTCTGCCTGCAATGCAGGAGACCTGGGTTCGATCCCTGGGTCAGGAAGATCCCCTGGAGAAGGAAATGGCAACCCACTCCAGTATTCCTGCCTGGAGAATCCCATGGACGGAAGAGCCTGGTGGCCTACAGTCCAAAGGGTCGCAAAGAATCGGACACGACTGAGCGACTTCACTCACTCACTCAAACATATATATGTATTTTAATTAAAAAATAAATATTGTATGGATTTGTATCTGAGGTCAGAGCTTCTCAAACTTCAATGTGCATTGAATCACTTGGAAATCTTGTGAAAATAGATTTGGATTCAGTGAGCCGTTGGGATGGAGCCTGAGATTCTGCATTCCCAATAATCTCCAGGTGATGTCGCTAGCTCCAGGACCACATTTTGATTGACAAAGTCTTAAGTAGCCTTCCTGATAGAACCCAGGAACAACTCAGATCAGAGTAAGTCTTTGTGAATGTAGTAAGTGTTCACATCAGACAGCTATAAACAACAGGACCCCTTTCCCCAGTAAACATCTCCTTATTCCCTAAGAAGTTCAGAAGAGCTCAAGCCCAATCAAATCATGGTTGCTGTCAAAAGAAGTCAAACAAGGTCCATTAAAGGCCCTTGTTTGTGACGCTTGGCTTCTTGATATGAACACCTGTCATCCATGTGACAGAAGCCTCCATGAACTGCTGAAGCCCACTGGCCCTGGGACAGCAGAGCCTGCCGGCAGCAGCAGGTTGAAGGTGAACTGAGCATGTTTTCTGCAGGCACAGCTGGGTTTGTCTCCCATCTCAACTTTACCTTGGCAAGCAGCTTCATTTACCCGTTTCCCTAGTCTATTTTCTGGCAATCTATAATATAGTCTTAATGATGTTGACCCCAGAAGTACTTTTTAGAAGACGCGTACTTCGGAGCTTCATTAAAAGGAAAAATAACTATTGCATTACTGCTTTTGTTGTTTTCTTTCTTTGAGGCTGCTGGGACACAGTCTTTAGATATGCGGATAATGGTGGAAATAAATCCTTGCAATTCCCTGTTAATGGTGATTGATGAGCTGATGAGGCTGACTAGGTGTCCGAGGAACACAGCCAGTTTTTAATGGCACTTTAATTCTGAAAGTGTAAGAGACTTCCTTGCAGAAATTGGAAGTTGGAGTGGGTGAGAAGTAATTCAACAAATGAGCATGCTTTCAGGGACCAGCTAGCATAAATGGATTCTTAAACTAGTTTTTGCCCTGTGTGATTTCAGAATGTACACTTAGGGTAAATTTTACAAAAGAAAATAGTTCTGGCAAATAATAGAGTGTGTGTTTCATAAGGTTTTCATGTAGCAAGAAACTGTGGTCTCACTCTCAGGGAGAAATTTACCTGTTTCTATTCTGAAACGTGAAGTTCTTATTCGTTGTGTGCATGCTCAGTCATGTCTGACTCTTCGCAGGCTCATGGACGGTAGCCCACCAGGCTCCTCTGTCCATGGAATTTTCCAGGCAAGAATATTGGAGTGTGTAGCCATTTCCTGCTCCAGATCATCTTCCCAACCCACGTCTCTTGGGTCACCTGTGTTGGCAGATGGATTCTTTACCACTGCGACTAGTAGAATTTGTTTAATATTTATTTTTATTTATTTGTCTGGGCCAGGTCTTTGTTGCAGCACTCAGGATCTAGTTCCCTGGCCAGGGATCAAACCCAGAACCCCTGCATTGGGAGCTCAAAGTCTTGGCCATTGGACCACCAGGAAAGTCCCTATAAATTTTTGAGATGAGGATATATCATTTTCAAAGACTAAGGATGGTTTAAGTCAAGGATCACTCAAAGTTTTTACCTTATAAGATAATGATGGAGATTTGTCAAGGCTACTTAGTCTTCTTGATAAACTTAGTCATAAACATGGCAGAGTGCTAGAGTCTCCATCTCCACAGCAAGTAAGGCTGTGATTTTATTTATACAGTGGTCCCTCACCATCTGCAGGGCATTGGTTCCAGGACACCCTTGGATTCCAGAAACCACAGATACTCCAGTCCCTTGCATAAAATGATGTAGCACAACTGGCCTTCCCTATATGGAGGTGTAGGACCCATGGATGTAGAGGGTCAACTGTAAATACTGCTGCCCTTGCAACAGAAACTTCACTTCTTATCTTCATTTGAAACACTACCCCAATCTGTCCCACACACCCTAGGTTATGCTCTTCCTAAACGCAAGTCTGAGCATTCCTTCCCTTGCTTACAGTGTCTGTGGATTTTCCTCCGTACAGCAGTATCCTCATACTTTAGTGAGCATCAGAGTCACCCAGAGGGCTTGTGAAAACAGATGCTGAACCTTTCTCCAGAGCGTCTGATTCAGTAGGGGCTTCCCTAGTGCCTCAGACAGTGAAGAATCCGCCTGCAATTCAGGAGACCCAGGTTTGGATCCATGAGTTGGGAAGATCCCCTGGAGAAGGGCATGGCATCCCACTCCAGTATTCTTGTCTGGATAATCCCCATGGCCAAGAAGAGCCCGGTGGGGACAAGAAGAGCCAGACATGACTGAGTGACTAAGCGCAGCACAGGTGCGGAGTGAGGCCTGAGGGTCGGTGTTCCTCACAAGTTATGATGTAATGTTGAGGTGCTGGTTCAGGGACCATATTTTGAGGAAAACTGGTCTTCAAAAGGAAATCCACCAAACTATCCATCGGCACATCTAGCGCACTTCAGAATTTGCCCACTGCCTGACTTCCCAGAAGTATCCCACCTGCATCCCATCTCACCAGCCTCCCTGGGGCCCTGGGACCAGGGCTGGCACAAGCTTGTGATGGCTGTTTCCTGAACAAATGACAGAGACATTGTTCACATTCGTTTTTACTTTTTTTAAGATTAATTTATTCATTTGGCTGTGCCAGGCCTCATTTGTGGCATGCGGCATCTAGTTCCCTGACCAGGGATGGAAACTGGCCCCCTTCATTGGGAGCACAGAGTCTTAGCCCCTGGACCACCAAGGAAGCCCCCTGTCTTTCACACTCTTCTCTCTCTATCGGTGCCCTCTGGAGATGACCAGGGCATAGCCTTCACTCTTACATGTAGCAGCCCTGAAATCACCATGGACCCCTATGGATGCCCCAGTCATACAGAATTAACTGGAACTTTCTGAGCTAATGGTCTGGGCTTTAAGGCTTCACCTGCCCCGTCTTCTCAGCCCGTTGTGCCCTATAACCCCCTTTCTGTATGGAAACTTCTACCCATGGTTTCACAGATAGAAGAGTTTTGATTGGAATTTTTGTCAGAACCAAGGAAACACGTTTCCAACAGAAAAAGGAAGAAATATTCTAGTGTTCAAAACACCCTTGGTGTTTAAAATCTGTTTTTTCCCTCCCTTGGTTTTCATGAATTGTCTTTCCAAAGAACTAGAAAACTGACAAGAAGAAGAAAAGGGAAGGAAACTTCTTTTCATTGTCTTGTTTTAGGTCTTCACACACATAAGACATTTATATAGATGTGGTATTTCAACAAAATATACTTGTAAATAAATATTAAATGGAATCTGCAGTATTTGTTAAGTTTACACTTTTATGAAGTTTTTGTGACTTTTCTCTGATGTTTTAATTTTGGTTACCTGGGGCAGGGATATGAATTTTTTTCTTATTCTTTGATATTCTTTTATTGAAGAATAGTTGTATGTATGTACTTTTTAATATATAACCTACATTATTAATTCTTCTCAGTGGCTTCACATTTATTCCATAAACCTGAATCCACCCATATCTATACATGGAACTATCACTTTATTCACTAGTTGGATTAACTGAGGTTCCAAGTAATGCTCAGAAAAAAAAAAAAAGTGACATAGAATGAATACAACACTTTTCTTTAAGAAAATGTACCCTTCTGTGAAGGTGAAGCCCAAAGCCAATATATAGTCAGAATCAGGCTTCTCAAAGAATAAGGTGAAAAAAAAAAAAAGTAATCTGCTCAGTATAATGAAAAAAAAGAAAAAGAAAGGATTAATAAAATTACAGAGGTTAACCTAGGAAAAGATTATGCTGCTGAAGTTGTACAGTTGGTCTGTTATCACAAAATGGGCTATTGGTAATATGAATTTCTGGTGTTAAAAAATTCTATTGTTGGTTAAAGCTTTTAGGCTGACTTTGGACCATGTGGAAGCAAGAGAAAATGACTAAGAACCTATCTTATTCTTCTTTGGTGATTAGAAAACACTTGGCTTCTTCAAGATCTATTCTCCTTTCCTCCAGTTCTATGGGCTTCTCTTTTCTTTTTTTGGTTATTCATTTATTTAAAATAAATTTTCAAAGTATTTGCTCTGTGTTGGGCACTGCAAACAATTCTATAGAAAGAAAATAGGTAGTTATTCTGTTCCGTGATTGCTTCTGTTTGAGATTGCTTCTGATTTGCTTCTGTTTGAGAAGCAAAACTATCTTCTGTAAAATTGTCAAATGATTGTTTAAGAAGGTTGTAAGGCTTTATGGGTGTTAACAGATCAAAACTCTGTCCAACATAGAGACAGACTTGTAGACACAGCGAAGGCAGGTGAGGGTAAGACAAACTGAGAGAGTAGCCCTGAAATATACACATTACCATATGTAAAATAGATAGCTAACAGGAAGTTGCTGCATAACACAGGCAGCTCAGCCTGGGTCATCTTCATGTTTACTTCCTGGCCCCTGAAGACTTTGTAAGAACAAATTACCTATAAAGAGGTTGTCTAATCACTGGGGTGGGTGTAAGATTAAAGGTGTCTCCATCTCACTGTTGCTCCTTTTTTTCAGAGTTACTGTGAATAAGATTAAAGTTCCCTTCACCAGCCTTCTACCTAGTGAATTGCTTCCTAAAACCTAATCTTTTAAAATAGGAAATATATCATGGGTAGTGAAATGTGGCTTATTTCAGGAGATACCAAGAAAATGTTAAAACAGTATCTTTCGTCATAAGATGGCCAAAAGCTCTCCTCTCAAAAAAAAAATGTTTTATATTAGAGAATTTTTTTTTTAAAGTAAAATTTGATACTATGCAGAACTGAATTGCTTCTCACTGACCACCCCACCCCAAATGAAAAGCATCACGCAGGCTTCTGGCTGACATCAACTTCTGTGTGGATGACTCTCTTCAAACCCCTCCTTCAACAGTCCATAAATGGGAAGGGTTTGAATTCCTGGCTTCATGTTATCCATGAGTCCAAAATAATTCAAAATCAACTGAGCCTTTCGGGGATGTTCATCCTTTGCCTAAGTCATGCAGTGCTAGCCCACAAAGGATTCATTACCAGTGAGCACCTAAGCACAGAATCCCAGGAAAGCAAGGGGATATTTGGGAGAAGAAAGAGCTGAGCATCAACCAAGGTCCCCCAGCCTTCGAGGAGAGCACCACAGTTTCAAAGAATATGAAATGTTAGAACAGCAATAGTCCTGGATGGCTCTTCCTTCGGTGCAAATCACAGCATTTTTTTTTTTTTTTCTGGTTTGCTTCTGAGAAGAAGATAGGTAGATGAAAGTCATGATATTTTTACCTACTTCTCACTTCTTCCCTCAACAAATGGTTTGGTCTTTGGCTTATAGGCTCAGAAATGTCACTGTGCTTTGCCCTTTTTCTGAAAATAAAAAATGTTTCATGTTTCTAATAATGCTCATCACAGACCTTCTTCTGGACAACTGAAATAAGTTGATGTTCTCCTGAAAATTCTTTTTTTTTAATTTTTTTGGTCATGCTCTGTAGCATGTGAAATCCCACTTCCCCAGCCAGGGTTCGAACCTGCCCCTCTCCTGCATTAGAAGCATGGAGTCCTAACCACTGGGCAACCAGGGAAGTCCTTTCCTTAAAATTTTTATCATCACATTTTCCCATGCTGTTTTTTATTGCTGATAAGGTCTTTGTTGTTGTTGTGTTTGTTCGTCTGTTTCCACTAAGAAGATAAAGCAGAAGTGCTACAACTCATTCACTTTCACCTCTCCTCACACATTTGTCAAAGAAGGAAGGAGAGTTTGGGGTAGATGAAAGAGAGAAAGTAACTGCACTGACCTCAGTGCAAGGTACCCCAGTTCCCATGTATTTGAAGGAAGTATTGCAAGTTGGTGAATACAAAGCATATCACTCGGGAGGCTGGAGCTTGAAAATAGTCTGCATATTTTAAGACCCCAAATAAGTCAAGTTTTCAACCGAAGCAACCTCAGCCCATCTCTTTTTTTTAACTGAGATATAATTGACATATAATAGTATATTAGTTTTCGGTGTACAACATAATGAATTGATATAAGCCTGTATTATGAAATGATGACCACAAAGAGCTGAATTAACACCCATCATCTCATGTAACATCATCATCTCATTTTTCCTGTGATGTAACTTTTAAGATTTACTGTCTTCAAAACTTTCAAATATTCAGCACAGTATTACTAACTATAGTCACCATGCTGTATATCCCCAGGACTTAATTTATTTTAATTTTTATTTTATATTGGAGTCATAGTTGATTTACAATGTTGTGTTAGTTTAAGGTATGCAACAGATTCAGTAATACATTTGTGTATATCCATTCTTTTTCAGATTCTTTTCCCATATAGGTTATTACAGAATGTTGAGTAGGGTTCCTTGTCTTTTACAGCAGATCCTTGTTGATTACCTATTAATTTATTTTATTATTAGAAGTTCATACCCTTTGACCAACTTTACCCGTTTCATGCACCCACCCACCCAACCTCAGTCCAGCACTTAAATATTGGCAGACTAGATCATTCAGTCCTCAGGAAAACCCAGTTATCTCGATTTGACATGCAAACCACTGGTTAGGTGAAAGAATGTGCTTGTAAGTGTTTCATATATGAAGTACGTCTGAAATTCTATTTAAGTAGAGGAAGAACAGTTTATGTTCATCATTCCCTCCCAATGCTGACCAATGGCTTCTTCTAGACACATCTTCAGCATTTCTTGAGTATGGTACTTTATATTTTATAGCTGCTTCCGTGTATGATCTAGTCTGGTCCTTAACCACCCTCTGAGGCAGGTGAGGGGCAAACAGGAAGGACCTCGTTTTGCAGATGAGGGTGCTGAGTCTGGAGAAGAAACTGGCTTGTCTGCATGGCCAGCAAGAGTAGAGCCATGTGTGTGATTTAATTCCTTGTCCTATATTCTTTCCACCAGGAAAAGTCTACTATCTTCAAAGGATATGAAATCAACAAGTTGGTAAAGAAAAACTTATGGTTACCAAGGGGAAAAGTGGGGGAGGGGGATAAATTGAGATTGATATATACACACTATTATATATAAAATATATAAGAACCTACTGTATAGCACAAGGAACTCTACTCAATACTCTGTAATGAACTATATTAGAAAAGAATCTAAAAACGAGTGAATACACAGATATACATAACTGATTCACTTTGCTGTATGCCTGAAGCTAACTCAACATTGTAAATTAACCATCAAAGTTAATTAGGCTTCCCAGGTGACTCAGTGGTAAAGAATCTGCCTGCAATGCAAGAGACTCAGGAGACATGGGTTCAATCCCTGGGTTGGGAAGATCCCCTGGAGGAGGAAATGGCAATCGACTCCAGTATTCTTACTTGGAAAACTCCACGGGCAGAGGAGCCTAGTGGGCTACAGTCCATGGGGTCACAAAGAGTCGGACAGGATTGAGCAACTGAGCATACATGCCATGTTAACTAACATGATGTAAGTGTTGTAAATTAACATGATGCTTCAGTCACATCCGACTGTTTGCGACCCCATGGACTGTAGCCCCTCCAGGCTCCTCTGTCCATGGAATTCTCCAGGCAAGAATGCTGGAGTAGGTAGTCATTCTCTTATATAGGGGATCTTCCTGACCCAGGGATCAAACCCAGGTCTCCTGCATTGCAGGCAGATTTTTTTTTACCATCTGAGTATACTATAATAAAAGTTATTAAAAAAAAAAATTAGTTGGTAAATAGAAGCAAATCTCCCAATGCCTTACACAAACTGAAATCAATGCAACCAACTCTTGGGACTCAATGACACCAGTGCTGGGAGCCCTGTTCCTAACTCCATGTGATCCTCTGAATATTTGTGTCTAAGGAAGAATTAAATCATTATCCAGGCAATGCAAAAGGGAAGAAAAGTGTTTTCTGGAAAGCATGTCTATTCCCAGGAACTAAATGCTTGGAACCTACAAAGTGGGATGGTTTAAAAAGCCTTCTCATTTGAATTTTTTTTTATTTCATAAGCAACAAAATTATATTTTGGCAGTTCNGAATTAAATCATTATCCAGGCAATGCAAAAGGGAAGAAAAGTGTTTTCTGGAAAGCATGTCTATTCCCAGGAACTAAATGCTTGGAACCTACAAAGTGGGATGGTTTAAAAAGCCTTCTCATTTGAATTTTTTTTTATTTCATAAGCAACAAAATTATATTTTGGCAGTTCAACCAAATTGATGGAATCAACTGTGACTAGCCCTTGGTTTGGTTTGCAGATGTGAATGAAATTAGTAAAATATTTTAGCTTAGAAAAAAATCACCAAATATTAGAGGTGAAAGGAAACTTGGAAATTATGTACTCCAAATTCCAAGGGAGTTGACTGATATCACAAAGGTAATTGTTTGGAATTTCTGCTTCCTTTACCATGTCTACCATGTCTACAAACCTAAGTCTACTTGCTGGAGCCAAAACAGCCAGCTCTAGAGACTGGTTATTAAAGGTAACATGGTTAAAAACCTAACTTGTGCATGGTTATGATAAACGAAGCAATACCTAAATGTCATTACGGTTTGCTGTACTAAAATAAATATCCATGTTTAGACATGCATCCTGTAGCTTAGAGCAAAATTGCTTGTTTGTTCTATTTATTGTGTTCTAAATAAATAAATAAAACACCTCTATCCTAAGACAATAACCTTGCATTTGGCTTGTTGCATCACACATTATCTTTGGTATGTACTGAATCATTTGTCTAAGATGCTGTGTTTCTGGGAGAACTCCAAGTTTCATGAGATATTAAAAATAAGCCATTCTTTTACATTGAAAGCAAATGGGCTTTGACAGATTAAATTTGAACATGAGACAGAAAAATCATGCACTTCAATACGTTACGGTTTCTTTAACATGAATGTGGAATTGTTAAGGGCTTGAGTATCAGAATTTCTTTCCTTTAGTAATTCCTTTTCTTCAAGAATGTACTCCATGGCACTTCCCTGGTGGTCCAGCAACTAAGACTCAATGCTACCAGAGCCACACCTAAAGATCCCACAGGCAGTCAAAACCCAGTGCACCCAAATAAATAAATATTTAAAAAGAATGTGCTCCAAATTATGTTGTATACATGCTAAATTCTCAGGTGCTAAAAGTAGCTATATTCAGTTGCCATCAACTAGACCATTAGACTGTATTAGAATTATACATTGTCCATTATTTCCCAAATTAGATAGCGAAGTAAATTGACCTGTGATCTTGCTTGGATTGTGGAGTCAAGAAAAATTGAAGGTCCATGTTGACCTGCTTTGTTCTTTGTCTAAAACGTTGGAAGACAGGAGAATGGTTTCATTTGTATTTCTACTTTTTCTTGCTCTTGGAGGTGATAAACCTAAATAAAATGCATCCAAATGGGCAAGTAAGCCGATAAGAAGAAATCAAAAATCTGGACTATGGGTTACAGTGCAAGAATGATGGTAGCAATCTCAATATTTTAAAATGCCCAAAGGTATATTAGAAACAGTATGACCTCCTAGAAATAGAAAAGGACCTAGTTCCTTATGGTAAGAACATAAAAGTAGATGCAATCTGACCAATGCTTCCCAAGAATATTTCTGTGATGGAATACTGTAAATAATCCCTTTCCATTAGCCTCTGAGGGTAGAGCTTCAGGGTGAGCATTCCTGACTTGTCTTTAATAAACCCTCAGTATCCATTGTGCCCATGTGTGGTCAGTTGCTCCATCTTTTCCAACTCTTTGCAACCCCATGGTCTGTAGTTGACCAGGGTCCTCTGTCCATGGGATTTCCCAGGCAAGAAGGTTGCCATTTCCTCCTCCAGGGGATCCTCCTAACCCAGAGATTGAACCAACAGCTCTTACATCTCCTGCACTGGCAAGTGGATTCTTTGTCACCTGGGAAGCCTGAATTCATTATCCATGGGTTTATTTAAACCTTCTTGTGGGTATTTCTAACTTTAGCCTTCAGAGTTTCTCGGCATAGATGAAGCAAGCCTTTATACTACTGCCATTCATTGATTCACATGTTTAAAGGAACTCCTGAAGTATACAAAAAGTAGTTTTGTTTAAGAAAAAACATATAAAACACTAGTAATTAAGTGCTGTTCTTGAAGTTAAGAAACCATAAATCTTAATATCTATAGTGCATTCTGGAAAAACTATGGTTTTCCTTTATAGTGATCTAAGAGGAAAGGTGGGTGGAAAAAAACAGGAAGAAAAAACAATGAAAGGTATAAATGAGGCACAAGAGAAGAAAAGTGCCAGAATAAGGAGCCAAAAGTAGAGAAACTTAGAAGGATAAAGAGGAGAGAAGTTCAGAAATTCTAATGTCAGTTATAGTTCATTTTTTCCACAGACTCATGTTTACTGAGCTGTGTCGCCTCAAGATACTTAATCATTGTTTACTGAACACTGAATGTCTAAATTAAACAGTGTCAGGATATTTTTCTCCGAGCTACATTTATTTACTTAGTGACGTATGTGTGCCACGATCTTCACAAAGCCATGAAATAACTGTAAGTGCTGTCTTCATTACAGATTTGTAAACTGAGACTCAGAGAGATTAAGTCATTTGCCCAAAGTCACATAGTAAGCAATAAAATCAAGCTCAGAGATCAGAATGACTGACCAAAATTCAGTCACTAATCCTCTTTTTCCTTTTTTTTTTTTCTCCCCACACTGAAAGGCATGTAGGATCTTAACTCCCTAACCAGGGGTTGAACCTGCACCCACTGCATGGGAAGGTGGAGTCTTAACCACTACAGAATGTGAAAGTGTCATTTACTCAGCTGTATCTGACTCTGCGACCTCATAGACTGTAGCCTTTTGTTTTGTTTTCTTGTGCTGGGTCTTAGTACTCGGGATCTTCGATCATCTTCAAGGCATGCATTACCTTTTAGTTGTGGTGAGATCTTGACTTGCAGCACGTGAACTCTTAGCTGCAGCATGTGATATCTAGTTCCCTGACTAGAGATAGAACCCAGGTCCCCTGCACTGGGAGCTCAGAGTCTTAGCCACTGGACCACCAGGGAAGCCCTCTCCCTCATCTTTATTTTTAAGCGTGAAATTTACTAATCCTTCAAACTTTAAATAATAGTTTAGTATATTTTCTTAATACATTAATACTGTATGCATGTATGCTCAGTCACATCCGACTCTGTGACCCTGTGGACTGTAGCTGGCCAGACTTCTCTGTCCATGGGATCTCCAGGCAAGAATACCAGAGTGGGTAGCCATTCCCTTCCCCAGAGTATCTTCCCAACCCAGGGATTGAACCCGGGTATCCTGTATTGCAGGCAGATTCTTTATTGTCTGAGTCACCACTAGATTGCGGGGGAAGTCCTTCTTTTTACTTCTTATTGAGTGCTTCCTCTTTCCTTCCATGTCTGACATCACACTGCTATTCCTCTGCCCTGAACCGAGATCACCTTGGACAATCATCAGTTTCTTCTTTATGAAACCTTTCTCAACTGAATGAAGTTAGCTCATAATCTTCTTATCCCTCATGAGGCTGGCCAGAAGGCCACATGGCCCAGGATGGTGGCTCCTTGACTTGATTCTGTCTTCAGTGCTTGTCAGATAGATGACATTTGTTCCATGGAAGCATCGCTATACCAAGGCCTTGTTATCTCTCTACATATAGGTCTGCGATCACTGACTGATCAGTGATCAGTCACTTATCCTCTTTTTCCTTTTTTTTTTTTTTTGGTCACACCTCGAGGCATATAGGATCTTAACTCCCCAACTAGGGATTGAACTTGTACCCACTGTAGGTGGAGATGTGAAAGTGTTATCGCTCAGTTGTGTCTGACTCTAGAATAAAACTTCTGGCAATCATGACTTTTTTCTAGCTTCTATAGCAGGTATGGCAATTCACATAAAGAAACATACACTGGGTGGTTCGGAGAGAAAAATTACAAATAGCTAAGAGAGGGGAGGAATTCCCTGGTGGCTCAGGTGGTAAAGAATCCACCTGCCAGTGCAGGAGATGCAAAAGACACAGGTTCCATCCCTGGGTTGGGAAGATCCCCTGGGGGAGGGTATGGCAAACTGCTCCAGAGGAACCTGGTAGGCTACAGTCCATGGGGTTGCAAAGAGTAGGACACATCTGAGCACGTATGCACACACACAAGACAGGGGAGATGATTGTTCCCTGAAAACTCTTCCAGAGGGGTCTAAGAACAATGGGCAAGATGGGGGGGGGGCGGATTTTTTTCAAATGGATTAGACAATAGAATTTAAAGGTATGTTACATTAGGTTTATTTTATATATATATATAATTTTAATTAGAGTATAGTTGTTTTACAGTGTTAGGTTAGTTTCTGCTGTACAGCAAAGTGAATCAGCTATTTGTATATATATATCACCTTTTTTTTGGATTTTTTTCCCATTTAGGTCACCACAGAGCACTGAATAGAGTTCCCTGTGCTACACAGGTGGTTCCCATTTGTTGCCTATTTTATCTATATTAGGCTTCTAAGTGAAAGGAACTCATAAGAAGTGAAATGTGTTTGTAAAGTTACCTTCCTGGAATACCCTTGAACAAGGCATATCATTTAAAAAACAGTGAAACCCCTATGTCTCCTGGCTGTGCCTAAGCAACTAAGAGGCCCTGCTGACTTGCCTTTCTTTTCTTTTCCAGATCTTGGCTATCGTGTCCATCTTGTTCATTGTCCTCTCCACCATCGCACTGTCTCTAAACACGCTGCCAGAGCTGCAGGAGATGGATGAATTCGGACAGCCCAATGACAACCCCCAGCTGGCCCACGTGGAGGCCGTGTGTATCGCCTGGTTTACCATGGAGTACCTTTTACGGTTCCTGTCG
The DNA here is from genome assembly GCA_006410875.1 of Neotragus pygmaeus. NCBI lineage: Eukaryota > Metazoa > Chordata > Mammalia > Artiodactyla > Bovidae > Neotragus > Neotragus pygmaeus. The sequence continues at coordinate 1,249,581 of SJYV01037343.1, read as the reverse complement.
TCACCCAACAAATGGAAGTTCTTCAAAGGCCCGCTGAACGTTATCGACTTGCTGGCCATCTTGCCCTATTATGTCACCATCTTCCTCACGGAGTCCAACAAGAGTGTGTTGCAGTTCCAGAATGTTCGCCGCGTGGTCCAGATCTTCCGGATCATGCGGATCCTCCGGATCCTGAAACTCGCCCGGCACTCGACGGGCCTGCAGTCCCTGGGCTTTACCCTCAGGCGGAGTTACAATGAACTGGGCTTGCTGATCTTGTTTCTGGCCATGGGGATAATGATATTCTCCAGCCTGGTATTTTTTGCCGAGAAGGACGAGGATGCTACCAAGTTCACCAGTATTCCGGCTTCCTTTTGGTGGGCCACCATCACCATGACGACTGTCGGTTATGGAGACATCTACCCAAAAACGTTATTAGGGAAGATTGTGGGAGGTCTCTGCTGTATCGCAGGGGTTCTGGTGATCGCCCTTCCCATCCCAATCATTGTGAACAATTTTTCTGAGTTTTACAAGGAGCAGAAACGCCAGGAGAAAGCCATTAAGAGGAGAGAGGCTCTGGAGCGTGCCAAGAGGAATGGAAGCATTGTGTCTATGAACTTAAAGGACGCCTTTGCTCGAAGTATGGAGCTGATAGATGTGGCTGTGGAGAAGACGGGAGAGTCGGCCAACACCAAGGGCTCTACGGATGACAATCACCTCTCTCCAAGCCGGTGGAAGTGGGCCAGGAAGGCTCTGTCGGAAACCAGCTCCAACAAGTCCTACGAGAATAAGTACCAGGAGGTCAGCCAGAAAGACTCCCATGAACAGCTGAACAACACTTCTTCCTCCAGCCCGCAGCATCTGAGCGCCCAGAAGCTGGAGATGCTGTACAATGAAATCACCAAGACGCAGCCTCACTCTCACCTGAACCCCGATGGCCAGGAGCAGGCCGAGAGGCCGTCCACCTACGAGGAAGAGATAGAGATGGAGGAGGTGGTCTGCCCGCAGGAGCAGCTGGCGGTGGCACAGACCGAGGGCGTCGTGGACATGAAGAGCACATCCAGTATCGACAGCTTCACCAGCTGCGCCACCGACTTCACGGAGACCGAGAGGTCGCCCCTGCCGCCGCCCTCCGCGTCCCACCTGCAGATGAAGTTCCCACCGGACTTCGCCGGGATAGAAGAGCACCAAAGAGCCAGGGGCCCCCCCTTCTTAGCCCTAATCAGGGAGAAGGGGCCCATGGCCAGGGAGGCCACCCCAGAATATGCTCCGATCGACATAACTGTGAACCTTGACGCCGCAGGCGGGCCCCAGGGTGGGCCGCACGGCCCTCTGCCGACAGACAGTGCCTCCGAGAGCCCCAAGAGCTCGCTGAAAGGCAGCAACCCGCTCAAGTCCAGATCGCTCAAGGTCAACTTCAAGGACAGCAGAGGCGGCGCCCCGCCAACCCCGCCCAGCACAGCCAGGCCGCTGCCGGTCACCGCGGCGGACTTTCCACTCACCGCACCCCAGCTCATCAGCACCATTCTCTTAGAAGAAACCCCCTCCCAGGGAGATAGACCCTTGCTGGGTGCTGAGGTTCATTGTCAAGGACCCTCCAAAGGGCTGACGCCTCGGTTTCCCAAGCAGAAACTCTTTACTTTCTCCACCAGAGAGAGGAGGAGCTTCACGGAAATCGACACGGGGGAAGATGATGACTTCTTAGAGCTCCAGGGGACCAGGAGGCCGGACAAGCAGGCAGACTCCAGCCCAAACTGCTTGACAGATAAGCCTAGTGATGGAAGAGACCCTTTAAGAGAAGAGGCCTGTGTGGGCTCTTCCTCTGCCCAGGACACAGATCACAACTGTAGACAAGACATTTACCATGGTGTGGCAGAAGTGAAAAAGGACAACAGTCAAGAAGGGTGCAAGATGGAAAACCATTTGTTTGCCCCAGAAATTCATTCCAACCCGGGAGACACAGGTTACTGCCCCACACGTGAAACCAGCATGTGACTAGTTACAAAAGCAATAATAACACTAAAACAAACAAACTTGTTTCTTAAAAATGCGGTTAATAATGCCTGTGAACTAAAACGTGGGAAGCCCCTCCCTCCCAAAAAAAGTGCATAAAATGTTATTTTTGCATGGCATGAAGTCTAGTTTCAGTACTGTTTAAATAAAGAATCAAGACTCCATTTTTGTAACAAACAAAAATGACTGAAGAACACTGAACAAATAAAGAGAGCTCTATTAGGAACTGTATTCTGCCATGTCTGACATTTTTGATCCTTTCATTTCAAATTATAGAGTTTCGACTGTGAGCTTTTCTGTTATGATGAATTTTAGAATTTGCACATGAAAGGATGAAATGTCATTGCATGCATTCATAACTGCAAGTTGCAAGGTGCTTTGAGCTTGCAAAATGCATAACTTTGTAAATAATGGGGCTTGGGATGCAGAAGAGTAAAGAACAGACGGAAACAAGTTTCTGAGACACAGGCACTTCCTTCACAGCTACTGCCTGAAGGAGCTATACAGACTTCTTGTTGCAAAACTGCAACCTCTTCTTAAACCATCTCACATATCTTGCTTTGGGTTATAAAGCTCTTATAAGTACATTTGTTAAAGGAATACAGTATTTTTATTGACTGATGATATGACTCACAGGGTGCATTTTTCTTTTTTGCTTCTGCTTAGTTGTGGCATTTGTGGTTTTATTTATAAATCATGAAAATAGGCAAGATGTAATGACCAGATATCCAAAAACTTGAAATTGAGGCTTGAAATTTTGTCAATTACATATCCCTAATATTGTGGGGGAAAGTGTGTATCATGTCACAGCCTGTACAGAAATGCATTTTTTAAAAATCTGAACATACTTAAAAGGTGATATTACACAACTAAACTTTTTTTAATCGCACTCCACTTCTGTAAATCAATTATTTAAAAAAAAAAAAATATATATATATAGGCCACCTAAAGATGACTATTTTCCACTTGTATCTAAAGATAGAATGTCCATATGCCAAAATGGAAATTCTGAAAAGTGACTTTTGGCAAACTAAAAGCAAAGCTAAGTCAGACTGCCACCCCCCCCCGCCCCCACCCCGACCACATAGATAAGAGGTCGGTCTGGAAATGAGTTACATAGAAAGAACCCTGCCCTGATAATGGATCTTTCAGTATTTCCCAGTATGAGGAGAGAACACTGCCAGGTGAGGAGGGCTGCAAACTCCAGCGGCACCATTCTGTAATTGCTGCTGCTGCTAAGTCGCTTCAGTCATGTCAGACTTGGCTAGAAACACACCCTCACGTTTCCAGCGCCCCCAAGTGGTGGAGGATTGAAAACAATATTTCCACCATTTTTACTGAGAGCCGCGAAATGCACACGTGTTACGGTAGTTGGCGCTCAGTTCAGTTCAGATGGCACTAGTGGTAAAGAATTCGCCTGCCAATGCAGGAGACAGAAGAGACGCAGGTCGATCCCTGGGTCAGGAAGATCCCCTGGAGGTGGAAATGGCAATTCACTCCAGTTTTTTCGCCTGGAAACTTCCGTGGACAGAGGAGCCTAGCCAGCTACCGTCCATGGGCTCGCAAAGAGTTGGACATGCCTGAGTGTCATGTCAACACGAACACACACAGGATATTTGCTGGTGGCTGTCTTGTTGGTTAAGACTATGCTAGAAGCCAGATCATTTGGATCCACTTTGCCTTACAGGAAATCAGAGCTCTAGCTCCAGAAATGTAACTACCTGCGGGGTAATCCTGGGTGAATCTTGAAAACCTCTCTTAGCCTCAGTTTTACTCCAGTATAAACTAAGACAAATTATTTCTAAGTTACCTGAAGAGTTCAAATTAATGTGATTCCTTGAGTTCTCAGGAATGTCCAAGTTTTGCCTCTGAATTGTATATTTTGTATGTGTGTGTGGATATTTGGGTTGGTGTGGTTGTATAGTTCAGGGAAACAGGAAAATTCTGGGCCAAATTTAAAGCACAATTTTTTGTTTAAGGAAAAACATTCAAAATTTTATTCTATATTTTAAAGAAAAAAAAAAATCAGCAAAAGACAACCCAAAAATTTAGAATCGAACTTAAGGCTTTAAGGAATAACATGTCTTTATTAACAAAATCTGGTCATTATATCTTTAGATAAGAAAACCAGGTTGGATCTTAGTTGAAATCCATGTACTGCTAAAAATAATTTTAAGCATTTTTTTCATTGTTCTTACTAGAATTTCCTAATGGTTTTTATGTTTGTTTCAAAAACACAACTTTTAAGAGTGTATGGTCATTAATCATTGATATTTACATTAGTCATACTTATTTCAGTGTCTAAAACTACATATTGCTCAGTTTTTGTAAAACTAGAGTGTCTGAATTTTCTATATATAGTTTTTCAAGTAAACAGATATATCTGCTGTTAGATNAAAATTTAGAATCGAACTTAAGGCTTTAAGGAATAACATGTCTTTATTAACAAAATCTGGTCATTATATCTTTAGATAAGAAAACCAGGTTGGATCTTAGTTGAAATCCATGTACTGCTAAAAATAATTTTAAGCATTTTTTTCATTGTTCTTACTAGAATTTCCTAATGGTTTTTATGTTTGTTTCAAAAACACAACTTTTAAGAGTGTATGGTCATTAATCATTGATATTTACATTAGTCATACTTATTTCAGTGTCTAAAACTACATATTGCTCAGTTTTTGTAAAACTAGAGTGTCTGAATTTTCTATATATAGTTTTTCAAGTAAACAGATATATCTGCTGTTAGATGAATAGCAAATAAGTCATGAAAATTATTTTCTTTACATAGTCTCATGAAGCAGTTATTTTCTGATGTTTCTGTATTGATGAATCTCGTTTTTTAAAATTTATCTGATAGTTTACTAATACCAACCTGTCTTGTGTCCATTAGGCCTTCTACCTGAGAATCCTGCTCCAGAATGTCTAATATTAAAAATCTTTCCTAGATAAAGAATTCTAGACATTTCCCCCAAAAGATTTCTCCCTAAAAATTTTATTCTGTTAATATATTTTTTTTTAAGTTTTAAGAATTTTGGAGAACTTCCTATGGAAAATTTAACCTTCAATTCTGCTTAGTCCCTCTGAGCAAAACGTCTTCAGCTAGGAAAAAATAAAATAAAACATTCCTCAAAAAAATTTTTTTTTTACTTTGTTGTTTTGAAAGAAAGCACCAAGGGTTTCTAGAATGCTCTTGTGCAGTGCGTCCTAAACCTTTTCAGTGAACTAACTGCCTCTAATGCAGAGGATGAACATATTTGCCTGGACTGGTCTGGGAATATACCAAGCACAAAGATGTTGCAAAGTCTTATGTTTTATGTTAAAAAGTCATGAAAATGCTGCATTTTACTTCATAGTATATGTTTTGATATAAAAGAATTGATGTTTTTTCTTAACAGTACTCACCAACTACTGAAATGGATACTCATTTAACTTTATATACCTCTTTTTGTATTCCCTGGAAAATACACCCTCAGTTTGAGAAGCACTGCTTAAGTGGCAGGGACACAGACTGACTCCCTGAGGGACCCTAGAGGTTTCCGCTGCTGGGAGAGTCCACTCATTATCACCTAGCTCAGTGACCAGGGACAAACATCAATGAGGAAAGGCTATTTGAAGGAACTCAAAATAACACAGTCCCAGGTATGGTTAATTCAGTTCTGCTGATTATCCTAACGGGTGTAAATTGCCACAAGATTGTTTTAACTCAAAGCTTGAGATCAATCATAAGAGGATAGAAATGAGTATGTAGATATACGTCTTGGGCTGGATCACAAATGCAAGAGTGACACCCAGACTCCCTTGAGTTCATTTAATAGTTTCTAAATATTTCCACTAGAAATTTCTTCACTGGGGCACAGCCAACAGCTTTGAAACAAGCATTTAGATCTAGCACTATCCTGATATGAACTGGATTTGGTAACAAGAAGAGGATGTGCCAAGTGTCTGTTTCCATTAATTTCTTGTCAAAAGCGTCTTAGTTGTGTAGACACGAGGAAAGTCAACAACTGAACTATTTTCTCTTGAAATTTGTAAAGAAAAAAGTATGTAGAATATTTTAGAGGTTTTAGTCCTGTTTAATCCTCACAACAGCCTTCTGAATCAGGTGTTATTTATCAATAGAAGACCAGGGAAGTTATGATTCTTGTTCAGATTCACACTTGAATATGATGAAGAGTAGAACAAGACCTCATTCACATCCTGTGGCTTCACGTCCAGTGTTCCAGTGAACTACAGGAAAGTCTGTTGAGTTAAGGCGTGTTTTTTCTCTATTAATATTCAAAATAATGAAAATAAAAACAGGTATATTTATTGTCACACAGTTTGTTTAAAGCAAAGCGGTGGATCATGCCAAATGCTAATGACTTGAGATAAATGACATTGATTGTCTTTAGCACATACATTTGCCCTTTTGGAATTCTGGTCATAAGATACACATCTCTGAATTAAAGAGAAGGATTTATTACTCATGATATACACATTAGGCAAAGACTGAAGGAAGTCACTGATTTTCTAGAAAAAAATAAAGAGCTTTAGAATGACTGAATCTAAGTTCAAAAATATTGTCTAATAGAATTTAATTGGCATTTCACCATTCATTCAGTATATATGAGGTAAGCACTCCTATATTCTATAGAAGGCATTGTGCTTGGTGCTGGGTACAGCCCCCAGCCTCATGGACTTACTACCCATTTAAAACCAGACTGAGGGGACTTCCCTAGCATCCAGTGGTTAGGATTCCAAGCTTCCTGCACTTCCCCTGCAACAGGCATGGGTTCAATGCCAAGTCAGGGAACTAAGATCCTTCACGCCATGTGGCGTGGTCAAAAAGTACATAACGTTAATAATAAAAGTATCTCTTCTAAATATGGAAAAATCATTCAGTTATCAAACCAGGGAAGTATATGACAAGAACAAGTGAAATGTTTTTTCCAAAGAACTGTTTTCCTAAGAAATAAATGGATGGTATGAATGGAAGTCTGATGCATAATTATTTCTGAATCAGTTTAAATTTACATTTGAGGTAAAAAAATTGTTAATCTGATTAAGTAAAGCTACGAGTTGTCTTTCCCTGTTATCTGGTAAATTGAAAAATAATTCTTAGATATATTACTTGTCAAAGTAGCTAATAATAGTCTATCACTAATAAGTAGAGCAAAATTTAATACCGGTGAAAAAATCTGTAGCAAATTTTATATTTTAATAGTTTGTTGATGGTTATTTGTCTAAAAACTAAGCATCTTAAAGTGTTTTTCTTACTTCCTATTGATGATAGGCAACATTTTAGCAGTCTATCAATATTCTCTATTTAGTCCTCTGAATTTCTAAATGGAAAGTGTTTAAAATTCAGTAATCAAAAATGGTTTAGCTTGACTCAAGGGATTTATTCACTTAGGTCCATGTGAATTTGAAAATCTATTGGATGTTTTCCCAGTTCAACTGCCCTCACCCAAACAAAACTAAAAAAAAAAAAAGAGAGAGAGACTACAAAATCTAAATAAAAATTGGAAACACTTGAAGGCCCATCCCTAACAAGAAAGGGGAAAGGTCTCAATTCCAAAATCTTGGTGGACATTCTAGATTATAAAAGTTAGCACTTATTGTAAGATAATGCTATTCTTCAATGATGTCAATTACCGTTGCTTCTACTTCACTGTTTAAAATAGCCTGACTTAATTTCATAAACCTGTTTACCATTGCCATTAATACATAATCTCTTCCTTATTAAGTCTAAAAGGATCTTAGACTATAAATATACATATGAAGAAAGGAAGGTGGGGAATTCTCTTTAGTAGTGAGACAATCCAAGGCCAGCAAAAGATACAAATACCCCCAAAAAAGAAGAAGGACTAAGAAATAGGTAGGTAAACTAAATGTGTTTTTAAGCCAAGAAATTTATATTTGGTACATGTGTGTGTGTGTGTGTGTGTGTGTAATTGTTTTTAATTGAAACTGCTTATTAACATGATAATTTGTGATTGAGATCATAATTCCAGCTTTAATCTCTCTCCTGAAGAAATTAGTTATTATTATCTAACAGATATTTCCATATTTCTGGGGTAAAATACTTCATTCAACAAACATTTACTGTCTACCTTATGCCAGAAGTTAATTTATGCACAGTTCAATCCCTCAGTTTCACACTCTAGCAGAGATTTCATATTTAAAGAGACTATGTTCCCAAGTGAAATCTAATTCCATAGCTTGAGCTGGAAATAGTATGGCAATATGTTTGAATTTGTTGTCTGAGAATTTCTGTAATCCACTTTTATTTTTTCTCATATTTGTTATTTATTTTCATTCCTTAGTCTAGAATCTGAATGACCACCACATAAGCTTTCTAAACATCCATGCTTAAAACTGTAGTAGCTGTCTGAAAGTTAGTGATAATTTATTTTAGTGTAGATATTGCCCACTTCAGCCAAAAGATATAAGATTCTGACAAAAAACAATGTTGAAAAACCATTGTTTTTATACCCCTTAACTGTTCTGTTTGATTTCGTTTAAATCCTAGCCTGTATGCTGTGGGAGAACCCCTCACTACCTGCTGGTAAGGAAAGCTTAATGCCAATCTAGCAATGGAGTTTATCTCCCTTCCATCATAGGCAAGCTGGCAAGGGATATAGCTGAATAGGTTTTCTCCTGTTATTTTTGCTCCATTTCAACCTAAAAAGACTTTAGATTGAATATCAAGCAATATAGACTTTCAAAATTAAGACTCAGGGAAATAGACACAGAATACTGGCAACAGACAGACAGGTAAATACACAGATTTCCCAAAGGATGTCAGGAGCCCGCTCGGCCTGCTTTTTCAGTCTGTGTTGAGTGCCCTCTAGTGGTCAGTTTGAAAGAAAGTGGAATTCCATCTACCAAGAAAGGATGGGGCAAGGAGGACTTGAAAGAAAGTTCTGGACAGTTTTCCACCTTCCATTACCCGTGCAAATACTCTTGCCTGGAAAATCCCATGGATGGAGGAGCCTGGTAGGATGCAGTTCATGGGGTCGCGAAGAGTCGGACACGACTGAGCGACTTCACTTTCACTCTTCACTTTCATGCATTGGAGAAGGCAATGGCAACCCACTCCAGTGTTCTTGCCTGGAGAATCCCAGGGACGGGGGAGGCTGGTGGGCTGCTGTCTGTGGGGTCGCACAGAGTCGGACACGACTGAAGCGACTTAGCAGCAGCGGCAGCAGCAGCAGCGTCAAAATCACAACCAAGTTATTTTTTTTTTCAGTGATCATTTCTGTTTTCTTTCTCTTATTCTAAAATATCTGATAAAATCGTTGCCACCCTCTGCACAGCACTTTCAAAGTGGTTCTACCTACTGCCTCCAAATTTAAAACAAGAGTCACAAGTTTAACTAAACGTTTCGAAGTGTCCTAGTCTGCCCTCTGAATACACATTAGTAAATGCTACATTGACCTTTCTGCCATTAGTGGAAAGACAGAAGAGCACTCAAAGTGATGCCTTTTTTAAGAATCACAAATCTGTAAGGACAAATGCACAGTCTCCATTCTACTTAAAGGTAGAACCTGAAGCACCCCTGAATTACCCTGGCAAAAACACAAGTGGTTCTAAACTTCCAAGCCGTATCTGTGGGTACTGGCCAGAAATTGAATTACAGCCAGATTTCTGCCATTTTCTTTAAACCAAGATGCTCCTAATATTCTTATTTGCAGCATATGGGTTAGGCTGTGGTTTTAATCTCCAGATTATAGTCACATAATGTTTCATTGAAATGGGGAGGAGTTTTGGAAAGCAAATAGATACACAGAAGGTAATATGTTCTAATAGTACCCAAACTAGTTATTCAACAAAAATTTTATCACCAGAAGTAACAAATGTGTATATATTATGAAAATCTCACTAAAAAATTTACAAAATCTTCCTATTTATTTCAAAGCCAAAGAAAAAAAAAAAAAAAACCTGCAACTTATAAAACACTGGGTTTGTCCAACAGCCAAATTTAAACTTATGCAGTTTTAAAGCAGCATATTAAAACATTAAAAATTCAACAGTGAATGTATTAAAAAGGTGTATTAAGTAAATATAAGGTACCATTAGCACACTGAAGCAGTTTTAATAACCTTGGAGAAGGAAACGGCAACCCACTCCAGTACTCTTGCCTAGAAAATCCCCTGGACGGAGGAGGCTGGTGTCCATGGGGTCGCAAGGAGTTGGACATGACTGAGCGACTTCACTTTCATTTAACTGCATAATGACTATGTCTGTTCTTAGCACCTTGCTTTCGATCCAAAAACTTTTGTTTCATATTGTTGCTTATGGTTCAGCTTGCTTGCTTTGTTTTGTTTGGAGGAATGAGGGTAAGTGGAAGAGCTGAAAGGGGAAGGTTATTGGGCAATTTACTAATATTAGTTCTGTGCCCTGGATGTAGAGTGGAAACCATCTGTGTCAGTGACTTGATCTTCTCACTCCCTTCCACCTTCTTTTCAAGTTTCATCTTCCTGATTCTGAAACATTCTTTTGATCAAATCTCATATCAGATCATCCAGATTCTTCATTCCTCTCCTGTCTGCAGTAATCACTAGCAATCCTTCCCTCAGATCTGCCTGGTTACACAGGTCTTCAGGGTCAAGTCAAGGGCAGGACCAAATGAACCACGGGCAATAGCAACTTGGAGCCCAAAGTCAAGGTCACTAATCTTAGAGAAGCCTGAGGACAAAAGAACTCTCTACACCATGTCATAATATGATTTGATCAACAAAGCAATGACGCAATGTTTTCTCCTACTATTAACAAAGAACAATAATTGTTAAAGCCTCTATTAATTTCTTGAACCTCTAAGTTGATGAGAGAAATGGTGCCCCATTCATTAACTTATCACAAGATACCATCCTAAATGCAAACTTCCACTAAAATTTTGTGTGTAACCAATTAGTGTGTGTTTCCAGGGCAGTATACAAAAAGGAAATACCAGTATTATCCTTTTCATTATTTTCAATGCTAACAAACATTTTCCTCAGGGAAAACTGATATTGGTATGGTAGTTTCCATATGGTTCTTGAGCCAAAATCATAATGGCAACTTAAAAAAAACTTTTAACAGGGGATATTAGATATGGACAGAAGGCCATACTGAAAAATAGTGCTTTACTCCACATCCAATGAAAAATAAGTCATATTTGGATTAAAATTTTTTATACAAAAATATCTTTAGGTGGTCATTTGAAATTAATATTTCTCATCTTACTATAAATGTTTTTTTATGACTATTATAAATTAAATGAGGTAGTATATAGTAAAGCACCAAGCACAATACCTGAAGACAAATAGGAGGAATTTTGAGAGTTTCAAAAGAAAGCATTCAACTCACATTTGTGTGTTAGTCTTCTAAAATTCTTCTGTGTCTTCCTAAACAGTCAAAATTTTTACATGTGTGTCTGAGTGTAAATGTAAGTTTTTACTCACTGTTACCATAAAATAGACAGCATTTTATTTGCTATATATTATATATATATGTATACATATATTATATATGAAACCATTTCATGTGGCTTTATTTTTTTTTTGACTCCTATTGTATTTTATTTATTTTTATCATCTTTACTGAAGGTTAATTTCTTATTTTTTTTTATTTTTTATTTTTTTTTATTTGACTTTACAATACTCTGTTGGCTTTGCCATACATCGACATGAATCCACCACAGGTGTACACAAGTTCCCAATCCTGAATCCCCCTCCCACCTCCCACTTCATGTGGCTTTAAAGAGAGATTGACATTTTTTGGACAAATAACATGCTATGAAAACTTATGTAATGCAAATTTTTTTACCTAGCAGCCTTAGACTTTTAATATTCAGTAGACATATGTCAATTTTTTCTAGAGATATATCAGCTTCCTACAATTACTAAGCCTTTAAAGATACTATATATTTGAAGTCTTTTCAGTTCGGTTCAGTCGCTGTCATGTCCGACTCTTTGCAACCCCATTTACATCATCCTTATTACCACCGAATCAAACATGATTAGTCATTGTGAATATCAATGTATCACTCCATTTTTATGCTTTAAACACTTGTAAACCTAAAAGGATATATTTCATAAAGTAATTCATACCTGAATTTTATTCCAGCTTTACCATAATTGGCTATTTACCAGATTAAACCGAGATGAAAGCAAAAGCTTTCAGAATTCAAATATTCTTAATTTTGGTTTTAAAATCAAAAAAGTATAGACTGTCATCATTTATTTATTCTTTTATGTTGAAATCTTATTGACCAAGAAAGGTAACAGAGAAGGAGGCTTGTTCTCTCTTTCAATTTATTTATAATTTCAGGTGACAAGAATTTAACCTGAGTCCCCTATTTCCTATAAGCGATGATGACCAAGGACTACAAATAATGCTGCACACCTAGTCCTTACACTGACTAAATGTAACTCTTCTAGCCAAATCGGGGCAGTCACTGTGCAACCAAGGGAGTGCGACTAACTTGAACACTGCATTAAAGACAGACTTACTTTGGATCAATCTTCTGTTGACTCTGCAAAGGAATTTCCAAGATATGTAAAATTTCGCTTTCAGAGTATCCAGTATGTGTCATTGGTAAACTGAAAATAATACTTTGATTTTACCAAGTTTTGTTCATTTGGGTTTTTTGTTTTGTTTTTGTTTCTTTGCCTAGTGATTTTACGAAAGCTTTAGTGTAACACGTTATTTAGTTTGAGGTTTCAATCAACGGATTATGATGGTTCTTTTAAAAAAAATCCATGTTCTAAAGCATAACTGCATGACAGCTTAGATTTTATTACTATTTAGTTATAGCTTAACAAATACTGTATTCCTACCTGTTTTCTAAAAAAATCAAGTTCCTAGCTTATTAAATAATATTCAGATAAAGCATTATGCTGCCCAACCAGCTCACTAAATGTATTTATTACCTGCCTCTATGTAGCTTAGGGAAAAACTCAGTGTTGACTGTTTATGTCTACTGCTTTTTAAAGCTGCCAGTGTGACTGTCTCATCTTACTATGTCAATGCACTATGTTACGGCGTCACATACATAGACCACGGTACAAAAGTAACTATAAACTGCTTACTCAATATCTAGCCAAAAAAAGGTCTGAGGCAGTGCAATAACACCTTTAGTGGAACCGCTCACTGCTTGAATCATTTTGATCTGTGCATTCTCTACTACAAAATACTGAAGTTGTATTTTTTAAGTGTCTTTTCAAGCTTGTAATACAAATCTCTACATCATATCTACATAGTCTAAATATGTCAAGTAATTCATTTTTAAAAAGTGTTGTCTGTTAATAAACTAAAGAGAATTAGCTGCTGATGTTTCCAGATAACTGCTTAATTTATTTCCCATTGCCAATGTAGACCTGCCTTAAATGGTTACTTTCACCACTATTATGTGTAAAATGAAAGGCGAACGGTGTGGTGAAGGCTTACCTGGTTGACGTTAGCTCTTCTCACTAGTCAAAGCAGACATTCCTCAGAAATGACACCATTTGGTGATGTCCAGTGTCAAGTATATGTTATTTTCCTTTTAGTCTTCAAAAGCTAAAGTCAGATATACATAAAATAAACACAGATAGACTTTCAAAGGCTAACATTTTGGGAGGGATGTGGGGGGAGGGTAGAAGGGAGGAAGAGGAGGTGAGGAAATGGGAGAGAGAGGAGGAAAGAAAAAAAGAAAAACTAAACAAGAAAGGCAAATCTCCAAGTGAGTTAAATGGAGGAAACTGAAGTTTATAGCATACATTTTTTGAAAAGTTGATTGGCTTTTGAGAAGGCAGTCGTGTTCGTCTGTGTGCATGTGGACATGAGTGCATTTAGGATCAGGAGGTAGAGCCTGAATTTACGGGGTTTGGGTTAACCAGAGTCATATATTATGCATTTTTGGTTAATTAGAGTTATAAACTATTAAAAACAATATGTCTAACTCCCCAAACTCATTAATTCAATGTTTAATGTTAGAATTATCTTTTGGTTAAACTCAGGACGATTCTGTGAATATTCACAAAGTAATTTTATGAAAACTTACAGTGAAACTATAAAAGTATCAGTAATTAATGCACATAAAAAGCCTTCCTGGGAATAATTGTGGGTGATTTCCCTGTAAAATAGGTTGATAAACAACCTGATTCTATTTGTCTCAAGCTGTAGAGATTTTAATAATGTCTATTGAGTTCCTAACATCTCCCAGATTAAAAAACACTCATAACAATTTTTAAAACCTAAGGAATATAGTGTCAGAAATTCAAAGTTAAATAGTAGTTCTTAAAATTACCATATACATTAAGTAATACAATTTCATATTTCTAAGTTACATATAGTATTAGATTTATAGGGACTGTCACATGAAGCATCACTATCTTTTATTAACTTTAATATTTTAGAGGGTTTTCATACTATCTATGAATGCTCTGAATGCTGCAGGGGAAAAGAAGCACAATCAAGTATTTTATTTTTGAAGATTTCTCAGTTGGCTTATCCTGTCCGGTTTACACACATAATAGGACTAGCATTTCATCTCATACTATGTTGAAATGTTTTTAATACAAACTCTCAATAGAAGCCAGAGCTTATGTATGCATAAGTGGTAAGTTTTGTCTAGTCTCATTCATCTGCCTCAACATGCTTTATTTCATCCTATTTGCAAACAAGATGTTTTCATTTCAGTTTTGTAAAGAGGAAACGGTTTCGCATACTTGTGTTTGTGCAGCTGTCCATCCTGCACCATTAATACAATGCCTTTCTCTCCCATTTAATGGTGTTTGTATCAATGTTCCCATATCTTCTGCACTTTAACTCCATAAAAAGAAAATGTGATTTTGTATCAGTAGTTTTGCTAATCAACTCAATATTTCTGCACCAATTGGCATCCTTATATGCATGTAGTAGTCTGTACAATTGTTCAACATCAAAATACTTGTTTACCTTATGTCAAAATGTCTATAAAATTGCTGGCATTGTTCTCCATTCCAGTCTGGTAGAATAAGCAAGATAGAAAATAAATGTGTAAATGAATCATCTGTGTCATTTCAGTTCTCTGCATGAAGCCACTTCACATTGAGCATGGCATCCACGCCCGCTACCCAACAATCCATGGTTTCTCAGCACCTCATTACTGACTGTTGAAGCAGGGAGATTTTTGGAGGAAGTGAGGGATAAAACATCAAAGCCTGGCAAAAAGTAAAAGTTGGATCCATTACCATTTAAAGTATTCTTCTCAAATGAATCCTTTTAGACAGCCCACAAATGCATCACTTGCTTTATATTTTTTTAAAAATTCAATGCACACAACCTTGCAAAATACTGGGGTAAGATCATCAAAGAATTTTGAGACAGTCTCCCACTACCATTCCTAAAACCAATCTGATCAATCCTTGTTGGATAAATCAAGTCTTGATTTCTGACCCCAGAATCAGCTCTGTGGTTGTGTGATTCAAGCAGTCACACAGAAGTATGGATATTCACAAGAGCCTGGCACTCAATTTAATGCCCTGATGCCACCATCTTGAAGTTCTGAATAATTTTTCAGTAAGGAACCCAGTATATTCACTTTGTTTTAGGCCCCACAGATTGTACACCCAGTCCTTCTGGCTGCTGTGCTGTGCTTAGTCATTTCAGTCATGTCTGACTCTTTGCAACCCCATGGACTATAGCCCACCAGGTTCTTATGTCCATGAGGATTCTCCAGGCAAGAATACTGGAGTGGGTTGCCATGCCCTCCTCCAGGGGATCTTCCCAACCCAGGGATTGAACCCAGGTCTCCCACATTGCAGGCAGATTCTTTACCAGCTGAGCTACCAGGGAAGCCCATCTTTCCTGCCCAGGGAGATAAATGATTAGACTACCAGTTGAGTCAGACTTTCCAACGTAAGAGGTGAACAGATAGTAAGGAGAGAGGCTTATTTACTTAATAATCTCTCATACAGTACTTGTTGTTTTTCAGTTGCTAAGTCATGTCTAACTCTGNATCTTTCCTGCCCAGGGAGATAAATGATTAGACTACCAGTTGAGTCAGACTTTCCAACGTAAGAGGTGAACAGATAGTAAGGAGAGAGGCTTATTTACTTAATAATCTCTCATACAGTACTTGTTGTTTTTCAGTTGCTAAGTCATGTCTAACTCTGTGATTCCAAAGACTGAAGCATGACAGGCCTCCCTGTCCCGCACTTATAGCACTTACCATGTGTCCAGTCCTATACATATGTTTATTTAAATCTCACAATACTAATTCTATTAACATCCCCATTTTACATAAGAGGAAACTGAGGCACAGAGAAGTGAAGTAGCTTACCGAAGGTCACACAGCTAGTAAAGCCAGGATGTGAACCCAGGCAGCTTGGCTACAGAATTTGGATGCCTGACCATTGAGGTTGTCAGGGGAGTGTGTAATTTCCTCGGTTCTGTCTTGTTGCAAGAAAAATGTGAAGCAACAGACAGGCCAGCGCTACAGCTCTCTGACGGACCAGGGTTACAGCTCCGTGTTACAGCTCAGTTTTATTTAGAAAGTAAAGGAAAACACATCCTTAAGGTGTGAGGACATACAGACCCAAAAGACACGAGGAGGAGAGAGGCCCCCGGCCCAGTTTTGGCCCCTCTTTTTATGTTTTTTCTCCACCCCCTGGGCCTGCCCTATGTAAATCGGGCTAGCCAGCAGTGCTGTTTGTTTTGCCTGAGGTCCTCATTCTGGTCCTCAGACCTTCCTTTGTTCTATTTTTGCGGGCTTTTCCCTTTGTCTCTTAGCCACAGCCATTTTGGACTCCTTTTTCCTATTCTAACTACCTAACAAGGTCAATGCCAGCCCTTGTTTTGCTATGCTGTCTTTCCATCAAAGAAAATTTCCTCATTTTCTTTGCTAATAGAGCACTGGGGACATGCATTAATCTGGTGGCCCAACAGAAAAGTATCCGCCTGCCGATGCAGGAGACAAGAGTTCAATCCCTGATCCCCTGGAGAAGTAAATGGCAACCCAGTCCAATATTCTTGCCTGGGGAAATTGCATAAACAGAGGAGTCTGGAGGACTATAGTCCATGGGGTCACAAAAGAGTCAGACAGGACTTAGCAACTAAACAACGATAACAAAAAAAAAAGCTCTTGCTTTGCTATGCTGCCTTTCCATCAAAGAAAAGTTCCTCGTTTTGTTAATAGAGACCTGGGGACATGCAGTACCGTCTTTACCTGAAAGACCTTTCCTTAAGAGTCTAAAAGTTTTGAGGATGATAACTTCCTGAGAGGTTGAACTCTCTACAACAGCATTTCCCTGCTCTTAAAGTCAAGGACACTTTCTTGAGTTAAATTAATAAGAGATGGCTATTAATATTAAATAAAATGTCGCCATCATATTCGTGACCCAATACAGGTATAGCTGCCGAGTGCCTGGTCTCTACACCCGACCCCTGTGCTGAAGATAGAGGGGTGAAGAGTGACAAGCAGAATCGACTGGCCTTGGACTCAATGATACTTTCTTCCCTGTGTTCCCTTGTAGCTCAGATATCACCACTATCTTCCTAAAGCAAGAGGGCCCCCGCCTGGTTGTCATTTCATTTAAAAGAGGTGTTTGAGCTAAGTAGCTTCAGTCGTGTCTAACTTTTTGCAACCCATGGACTGTAGCCCACCAGGCCCCTCTGTCCATGGAGATTCTCCAGGCAAGAATACTAGAGTGGGTTGCCACACCCTCCTCTAGGGTTAACAGAGGAAGAGGTACATAAAAGGTGCATTTTTCTGGACATAAGAGGTTGGGGCAGGCGATGTAGAGAAACTCAGTGCTGGATTCTGAGAATTCAACCAGGAGCAATGTGTTCACCAATCAGTCTGTAAGAGCCCTTCCCTTTGGGCTGAACTTCAAGGTCCAACCGTGGATCAGGAAGGAGCGACCGCCAAAGTCTACTGTACCCACACCAGTTCCAGGCTTAGCTGTATCACCCAGGAGTGGCCCTTCCAGCCAAAATGACCTTTGGCTTCTCTGGTCACCCAGAGGGTGGGCACTGGGTAAGGGCCATATAGCCAGG
The DNA here is from genome assembly GCA_006410875.1 of Neotragus pygmaeus. Taxonomy (NCBI): domain Eukaryota; kingdom Metazoa; phylum Chordata; class Mammalia; order Artiodactyla; family Bovidae; genus Neotragus; species Neotragus pygmaeus. The sequence goes on along the minus strand of SJYV01037343.1, from coordinate 1,231,605 downwards.
GAAAGGAATAAAAACCCTCTCCCACGTGAGCTTCTCAATCTTGTCCACCACACTCCATTTTCCAAACTCTACTGGAGGACATGACAACCCATTCTGGTATCCTTGCCTGGAGAATCCCATGGACAGAGGAGCCTGGAGGACTAGGTTTGCACACAATGGAAATGACTTAGCACACATGCACTTCTCTGAAAGTTCAGGAAACACAGACTAAGAGAGAAGCCAGGGTGGAGTCACCCATCCCTAGAATTCCATCTCTCTCACAAGAAATGGTACAGAAGCAACCTTCATTTCCTCTCCCTTGTTGACCTGGTTGAAGGCTAACCTCTCACCACTTTGGTCTGGTCCCTTCTCTCTGTCCCAGTGGATCCTATTTAGGCTCCACCTGCAGCCTTAGGAAAATACACCCTACAGTGCACAATCTGGGCCACAAAAATGATGGGGATGGGAAGAGACATAATAGTATGGCATCTCCTCTGAGCGAATGAAAAAGATTTTCCTTCCTTCTCCATCCTTTCCCATATTGAACCTCATGAAAACAGATGGGTTAACAATGTGAATCAGGCTGATGACGAATAGCAGAGAGGATGCCAGAGCCAAAAATGAGCTCCAGTATTTCCATTTCTCAACCTGTATGACTCCTCTGATGGTTTTCTAAGATTATGAAGCTCCCTGGCAAGAATTTTAGAGCTCTATTTGAAAAGTGGGTAACAACCATAATCAGGGCAAAATTTTGTGTGAAAGCCTCTGATTCCATTGGCTGAAACCCTGTAAAACCTTCCCTGACTTTGAACTTCATCATGCTTCACATACAAATGAAACCAGCCTGCCACCAGGAAGCATGGGCACAGAGCTTGACACAGAATTCAACACAAGGCTCAAGGATGTATCAAGACACAAGGTTTAATTCTGGTCTCTGTAACTCACAGATAACCTTCAGAGTACAGTCACCATGCCCACTCTGGCCAAAGTAAAAAAAAAAAAAAAGGTTGGGGGTGGGGGAATAAAAGAGGGCTAAAAAATATGAGGAAAGAATCTGAANAGGTTTAATTCTGGTCTCTGTAACTCACAGATAACCTTCAGAGTACAGTCACCATGCCCACTCTGGCCAAAGAAAAAAAAAAAAAAGGTTGGGGGTGGGGGAATAAAAGAGGGCTAAAAAATATGAGGAAAGAATCTGAAAAAGAATGGACACACCCAAAAAGAATATATATATATATGTATAAGTGAATCACTTTGCTGTACACTTATCTGAAACTAGCATAACATTGTAAATCAACTATACTTTAGTAAAAAATTAAAATTAAAAAGAAAGAGGCCTCCAGACTTCCCTGGCAGTCCAGTTGTTAAGACCCTAGTCTTGCATTGCAAGGGACACAGGTTTGATCCCTGGCTGGGGAACTAAGATACCTGGCAGTGCTGCAAAAAAAAAACAAACAAAACAACAACAAAAACAGAAAGAGGTCTGACCTAAGAAACAGCAATACATACAAGAAAAAAATTTTTTTTAGTTATAACACCATACTGGAATACAGGGATAATACTCACTTGTGCTCAGTTGCTTCAGTTGTGTTCGGCTGTTTGCGACTCAATGGACTATATATAGCCTGCCAGACTCTTCTGTCCGTGGGAATCTACAGGCAAGAATCCTGGCGTGGGGTGCCATTTCCTACTCCAGGAAATCTTCCTGATCCAAGGATCAAACCCTAGTCTCTTATGTCTCCTGCATTGGCAGGTGGATTCTTTAGGGCCACCTGGAAAGCCCAACCATACTCACATGATAGCATAAATATTCTGTTGAGTGATGTGTATAATAGTCGATGTGTAAGTGTTTATTTCATACTGTGTCCTTCTGTGCTAGGCACTATGCTAAGTACCAGGAACTCAAGACTAGTCAGATGGGCTCCCTGCCCCCAGAGAATGTGCAGACTTCATCAGGGAGTGGCAAACTGCTGGCACAAGTGTAGCCATTCCTTCCAGCCCCCTGCCCGCTCCCATGTCAACAACTAACTACACACTCCTTTCGAGTGAGCCAGGATACAAGAGCTAAGTCAGCTACCACCAGACAGGCAAAACAGATAATCCCCAAACGCCTTCATGTTCCTTTATCACCAGACAGGGACTCTGACCTCTCCTTCTCTAGTGATGATCACGATAATTGTTACCCTGGCAACTAACGTGTCCGGAGGGCTTCCCAGGTGCTGCTAGTGGTAAAGAACCAGCTTCCCAATTAAGGAGACGTAAGAGACATGGGTTCTATCCCTGGGTTGGCAAAATACTCTGGAGGAGGGTATGGCAACTAACTCCAGAATTCTTGCCTGGAGAATCCCATGGACTGAGAAGTCTGGTAGGCTACAGTCCATAGGGCTGCAAAGAGTCTGACAATGACCTAGCACGTAGCAACATGTCCCGAGAGCTTATCACATGCCACACCCTGTTCTGAGAGCTTTATAAGCACTACCTCCTCAATTTCGTTTCCCTAGAGTGGTTGGTTAACAGAAATTTTATGTGGTCATCACTGAAGACTCATTTAAAGGAAATGTGAATAAACTCCAGTGTGAGGAAATTAGATGTCCTTCAGACGAATTTTCTACAAGTGATGGATGCTTCACATTAGCGATAACGAGAGAGCTGGTGAAATCGGCTTCCCAGGATGTCTTTGGAATTAGGATAGATTCTTGCGAAGCTCTAATGAGAAGTGCAAACCTGTCTGAATGAAGAAGGACAAAGCAGATGACCTTTCAGTGTTCTTTTCATTTCCGAGATTCTGTAATTTGTGGTGCTCCAGAATCAAATTTATTTTTTTGCTCAAGTCTGGTAAATTGTATTCATTAAATTGTCTCCATATCCACTTAGCACAGGTGACAAATTGGCAAAGGGGGGAGGGACGGCAAGCAATTTGCAAAAACATATTTTTAAACTTCTATTAATCACACATGTATTTGTGCTGAAGCACAAATCTTGTTTGGAGAATGACTGTCAAAAATACCTCAGTGCAAGAGCTAGACATGGTTGCAAAGGTAAAGTCCTGGAAATTCACACAGATGACTCACTGTAATGTGTATGGATCAATTAGTTTGTGGCAAAATGCCTTCTTTTAGGATGAGTGTAATTTCATGAACATTTATTACTTGCATAAACCAGTTGATTTTGAAATTCCAAACTATGAATAACATTAGACAACATTTTTCCATTTTAAGAATTCAAAATTATTCCTAATTATAATTCAGGAAAATATCATTTATGTTACACCTGATTTCAGCTAGAAATGTCCTTGTAATGCTTACTATAAAGCCATTTCCCAAGGAAGCTAGAGCTTTAAGTAGGAAAATCCCATTCTTATTTCTCATCTTTAGATAATGTCATTCCCAATGTTTATGTGCTGTTACAAAGAACCACCTGGACTTATCTGTTCTTGAATCCTTGACTATAAAGTGAAGTCCCACCTATTAGGCTCTTTGTCCCCATCTCCACCATCACTCAGAGTAAGACTGACATCAGTTCAGTTCAGTCGCTCAGTCGTGTCTGACTCTTTGCAACCCCATGAATCACAGCACACCAGACCTGCCTGTCCATCACCAACTCCTGGAGTTCACTCAGATTCACGTCCATCAAGTGAGTAATGTTATCCAGCTATCTCATCCTCTGTCCTCCCCTTCTCCTCCTGCCCCCAATCCCTCCCAGCATCAGAGTCTTTTCCAATGAGTCAACTCTTCGCATCAGGTGGCCAAAGTACTAGAGTTTCAGCTTTACCATCATTCCTTCCAAAGAAATCCCAGGGCTGATCTCCTTCAGAATGGACTGGTGGGATCTCCTTGCAGTCCAGGGGACTCTCAAGAGTTTTCTCCAACACCACAGTTCAAAAGCCTCAATTCTTCGGCGCTCAGCCTTCTTCANCCAGTCCTGTGGCCACTGCTGAGTTTTCCAAATTTGCTGGCATATTGAGTGCAGCACTTTCACAGCATCATCTTTCAGGATTTGAAAAGGCTCAACTGGAATGCCATCACCTCTACTAGCTTTGTTCGTAGTGAGGCTTTCTAAGGCCCACTTGACTTCACATTCCAGGATGTCTGGCTCTAGATGAGTGATCACACCATCGTGATTATCCAGGTCATGAAGATCTTTTTTGTACAGTTCTTCTGTGTATTCTTGCTACCTCTTCTTACATACCTCTTCCCAAATAAATTAGAATTCCATATTCCATTGGTTAACTTATAGAAAGAGAAAGCACATGCCAGCTGAAACAGAAGGAAAAACCATGGGCACAGAGAACTAAGAAGTTGGAAAAGCAATTTACAAATTATCAACATCATTATCAAATCAAGAGCCACAGCAGGAAAAAGATATAGAGTCTCCCATCTTTTCACTGACAGAATTTTCAGTCTTTATTTCTTTCCTTTTCCTTTTGCATGGCATTTGGAAAAAATCACCCAGAAGAGAAAGTCTAGCATATCATGAGTCCTAAGCACTACAGCTGCTCAGAGACCTTGCCCAGCTCCCAGCAGAGCACTGACAACATTAAACAGATGCTTCCACTTCAAGAGTACAAGCCTTTCTTGGCCCCATGTCTATTGTTCATATCAGGGGCAGTGCCAAGAATGGGACATGGGATCTGGGGAGTCAGGAAGGGCATCACCCCAGACAACTCTAGTTGACCATAGTAGAGAAGATAAGCCTTCCCCACTACTCAGCTCTTGACCATCTAACCACATTGTTCTGTATCACATCTTCCTGGCTTATTTTCCTTAGAACTTACCACACTCTGAAATGTTCTCATGTATTTATTTGTTCACTTGTTTGTTGTTTATATTTCCCACTCCCACCACCAGACCTCAACCAGAATAAGCACTTCAAGCAGGCAGAGATTAAACTGCTTGCTCAGCTCTAGTTGTGAAACCAAGCACGACTTTATGGGGTTCCTGGGCACAGAAGCCTCTCAGTGCCTCCCATTTCTTGCAGAGAATAGACTCCAGTCTCCGTGACCTTCCCTAATGTCCAAAGGGCAGATGTGAACAGTTACTAATAACGGATACAGGAAAGGAAAGGAAAGGTAAGGGTTAGTTACTCAGTCGTGTCTGTGGACTGTAGCCCACCAGGCTCTTCTGTCCATGGAATTATCCATGTGAGAATACTGGAGTGGGTTGCCATGCCCTTCCCCAGGGAATCTTGCTGACCCAGGGATCGAACCAGAGTCTTTTTCATTGCGGGTAGATTCTTTACCATCTGAGCCACCAGGTAAGCCCGGGTTCTCCCTCAAGGGATACACATAACAATATCTTTGAGCTCTTAACAGAGCTAAAACCCCAACAAATGGAAGATATTAGCATTCTTTGGGTTCCCAGGTGGTACTAGTGGTAAAGAATTTGTCTCCAATGCAGGAGACACTACAGAGATGGGTTGGGAACCAACCGATCCCTGGGTTCGGAAGATCCGCAGAAGGAGAGCATGGCAGCCCACTGCAATAGTCTTGCCTGGAGAATCCCACGGACAGAGGAGCCCACAGGCTATTGTCCATGGGGGTCACAAAGAGTTGGACATGACTGAGCCATAACCACAGCAATCTTCATTCCAGAGGAGACCACCTGGGACCAGATTAAAAGAGTGCAGGCCCTGCACACACTCTAATTTTTATCAGCAACCCTGCCCAGGAACAACTGCCATAAAACACTTCACCAAATCCTCCCAGGTTGGGACATACAGTTTTGAGGGGTAGGAGGCTGTTGTATCCTCCCTTTGCCTGGCAAACCAATAAAGCCATTTTTTTTTCTGCTACACCCAAAAATCTGTCTCTGAAATTTGATTAGATACCAGTACACAGCATCAGTATCTATTCAGCATCAGTTCCAATACCTGGAAGGGGCTCAATAAATATTTATTGAATGAAAAGTGCCTTCACCCAAAGAGCAAGATAAGAATAGAAAAGGAGGTAAGGAAAAGTTGATAGCCTATAAAGATGAGAGCACCTGTAATCTTAAGGAAGTCAAGATTAATGGTTCAGAACCTAAGACTGTCAAAGTGGGTGGTAGCTAGGCACCTCTTTTTAGGAAATACCTGTAAGGACTCACTAAACGAGTCATGCCAAGCTGGGCTCCTTGGACTATGCCAGGTGTTGTGGGGAAAACATAGAAGAAACTGACACAGCCTCTGCCCCAGAAGAGCCTATACCCTTTTAGGAGATATCCCATAAATTGTCATCTGTAAAAGAAGGAGCAACTTCCCTGGCATTTCCGTGGTTAAGACTCTGCACTTTCACTGCAGGGGTACAGATTCAATCCCTTGTCAGGGAACTAAGATCCCAAATGCCTTCCTGCACAGCCAAAAAATTATAAACAACAACAAAAAAAGGCAAAGTAAAGTAAATACTGGGAGAGAAGTGCAGGCAGAGGGCAGTGACACTGCAGGAGACATAGAAATTAGGTAATACTGCCTGAGCCACCAGGGAAGCCCAAGGAAATCTCAGAGGGCTTCAAAGAGGAAGCAACTTACATGCTAACAAGCTTTTGAAAGAGTCAAGAAAGGAAAATAATACACTTAGGCTCAGAGGTTAAAGCATCTGCCTGCAAGGCGGGAGATCCGGGTTCAATTCCTGGGTCAGGAAGATCCCCTGGAGAAGGAAATGGCAACCACTCCAGTATTCTTGCCTGGAGAATCTCATGGACAGAGGAGCCTGGTAGGTTACAGTCCACGTGGTCAAAAAGAGTCCGACACGACTGACTGACTTCACTTTTCACTTTCCAGTTTAAGGAACACTGTGATTAATGATACAAAAGTGTTTGGTGTGTTCTGGAAACAGCAAATATTCATACTTCACCCAAGCAAGAAACTATGGAGGAATTTGCAAAAAGGATAGTTCTAAAAACAAGTTGTGAAACAGTAGGGGAAAAAATTTTTATAAGCTGGAAGTAATAATAGAATTTAAAAATCAACTCTAATAGGTGAAAGATTGAATTAACTTCCATATTCTCTACAGAAAATATTACAACAAAATCATCATTTGAAGAGATGTTCAAAGATTGTGTGCTCAGTCATGTCTGACTCTTTGCAACCCCATGGAATGTAACCCGCCAGGCTCCTGGGTCCATGGAATTTTCCAGACAAGAATACAAGAGTGGGTTCCCATTTCCTACTTCAGAGGATCTTCCCATCCCAGGGATTGAACCCATGTCTCTTGGGTCTCCTGCAATGGCAGGCAGATTCTTTACCACTGCACCACCTGGGGAGTCCTGTTCAAAGATTATGTAGCCTAACATGTAGAAAGAAGATATTCTAGACATATATATCAGCCAGTTAACTAATAATAAAGTATGATGCTGATTTTGTAATAATCTGATATTTGTCAGCTTTTAACTTTTGTAGTTTGTTGTGATTTCCTTTTGCAACCTAAAACGTAGGCTCCTTTGTATGTGATTTGTTTTTCGTATGATTTTTCCTAAAGAGAAACACAAAGTTATGCAAGGACATGAAGCCTGAAACTGAGGCAGCTCTAATTTAGTGATGCAGAGGAGTCTAGGGTTGTTAGCGTTCGGTGAAGTGATGAGAGATGAAGGCCCCACTGATGGCAGAGTAGAGGGATGAAGAGATTGTGGGCTGTGGTCATCACATGGCCTGAGTTATGAAACAGGCCACACTTGATGTTATTACTGGCCCTGGAGTTTTCACATTCTGAACCAACTTTGTTGTTCAGTCGCTCAGTCATGCCCGACTCTGTGACCCCATGGCTGGCAGCACACCAGGTTTCCGTGTCCTTTACCACCTCCTGGAGCTTGTTCAAACTCATGTCATTGAATTAATGATGCCATCCAACCATCTTGTCCTTTGTCATCCCTTCTCCTTCTGCCTTCAATCTTTCCCAGCATCAGGTTCTTTTCTAATGAGTCAGCTCTTTGAATCAGGTTACCAAAGTATTGGAGCTTCAGCTTCAGCATCAGTCCTTCCAATGAACACCCAGGACTGATCTCCTTTAGGATTGACTGGTTTGATCTCCTTGCAGTTTAAGGGACTCTCAAGAGTCTTCTCTAACAACAAAGTTCCAAAGCATCAATTCTTTTGAACCAATAAGTTACTTTTACAATTTAAGCTAGTGTGAACTTTTTTCCTTGCATGTAATACAAAGCCAAGTGGAAACAATAGCACACAATGCATATGAAAAGCATTTCCAAATTACCATGCATTATTTTCATTCCTTTGAGTCTTGTTGGGTCCTACTTCAGACTCTCATTTCTTATCTAAATTATTTAAATAGTATTCTTGCTTCCAAAGTTTCCAGTCAAAAGCAGCAGGTCATGACTTTGGTGTGTGGCTAGGGCTTCTTCCTCCCCAAGTCCCTAGAGGTGAACATGAGGCTTAGTAAGAAAGAACTATAACTACAAGGCACCCTATGGTTTTAGCTTCATGAACTTTGGGATAAAACAGCCTCTGATATTCATAGCCCCTGCCATCAACAAGCTCAAAAGCAAAATATTTTAGTGTTACTAAGCTAAAACGGGCTTCCCTGGTGGTTCAGACGGTAAAGAATCCACCTGCACTGCGGTAGACCTGGGTTCGATCCCTGGGTTGGGAAGATCCCCTGAAGGAGGGCATGGCAACCCACTCTGGTATTCTTGCCTGGAGAATCCCCATGGACAGAGGAGCCTGGTAGGCTACGGTCCACAGGGTCACAAAGAAGTGGACACAACTGAGCGACTAAGCCCAAAGTGCCCAATTAGCATAGTTTAAGCATTTCTAATGATGCCACACATACACATACACACATGGGAAAGATGATTAATAAAAGCCAAAACATAATATTGAAAATGATATAGAATGATATATGGACAGCTAGAAGGAAACAGGCAGGTGTCAGCAAACAACTCTTTCCTTATGTAAGAACTGAAAAGTGAAGAAAATCTTGAAATAGATATAATAGTATATTTTTTATGAGGCATGAGGTTATGTACAAAGGTATGACTTGGTCAGGATAATTTTAACAGACACTGGGAGGGTGTTTTGTGATGCAATATGGAAATGGAAATTAGCTATTGTTTCTCCCTCAAAATTATTCCACCCACTAGATTAAATGGAGTGGATACAGACATTCCTTAAAGTTATTAACTGCTCTGTATCATAAGGCAGGGAAGAAGAGTAAGATTTAAGTGAAGGAGCAATAATAATCTGGTTCTTGGGAATTCCTTGGCCATCCAGGGAAGAGGACTCTGCACTTTCACTGCCCAGGGTGCAGGGTTTAATTCCTGGTTGGGGTACTAAGACTCCACAAGCCACGTTGTGCAGCCAAAATATAATAATTATTTTCTGGTTGTTTTTAAAAGAGAGAAGTAAAGGCATGCACGTCAGCAGACCTGGATCTCACAGGTGGCTAATACCCTAGGTTAATTTTGAGCTAATTAGAATCTTGAAATGAACGGAGCATTTCTGCCCAAAATTTAGAGGAGAAAAGAAGCAAAACAGAATGATTTGAACTCAGAGATAAACATCTTTAGGACCTCCCTGGGGTGGTCCTGTGCCTGAGACTCCACACTCCAATACAGGGGGCCCAGGTTTGATCCCTGGTCAGGAAACTAGATCCCACATGCCACAGCTAAGACCCAGGGCAGACAAATAAATAAATAAATAATAAATATATTTTTAAAAAGAAAAAAAAGCATCTTTCACTTCAGTTCTAGGTTTGGGAGCCATCAACCCTATTTTTCTCTATCTAAACAAGTGTTTATCAATCTGTTTACATTCTCAACTCTCATCTTAGTGGAGCTATTCTTTGTTGTGGAGGGGTATCCTATGATTACAGGATGTTTAATAGCATCCTCACCCTCAAATATTACACACCAGTAGCACTCCCCAGTGGAAATAATTTAAAATGTTGTCAGAAGGACTACCCTGCGGTCCAGTGGTTAAGACTTCATGCTTCCAATGCAGAGGGCACAGGTTCAGCCTCTTGTTGGGGGAATTAAGATCCTGCAAGCTGTGAGGCAAAAAAGAAGAAGAAGAAAGTGACTCTCTCCACAAGGTCTTTCTTTGACTTATTTGATTGGTTTGAGACTTCGAGAGTGTGACTCTGAAGTACACTTCAAACCTTGGGAATTATCCTACTTACAGTTATGATGATAAATCCCCCTGATGTGTTATTCTCTCAAAAGCTTTAAATGGTTCTCCAAAGCCCCTGACCACCAGACAAACAATCACCCTGCTACAGGAAGCTCAAAAAGGGAACAAAGAGAATGACTGACTTAGACACTGTGAACTGGAAACATAACCTGTGACCATCACAAGGGTTAAGCAAAGAGCCACAACCAATGGGCACCACATCAAAGACCAATAAAGCTGAGAGGGCTACGGAGCTACCGAGTGTTAGCTGAGGGGGACACCAAGGCCTACATTTTTATCACGTCTCTCAGACTGACAGTGTGATCAAAAGGGGCAAATTGTTAAAAAGAAACACACAAATTCAAAATGGAGCCATTTGTGGTAAGCCCCACCAAGACTTAATACCCAATCTAACTGCAGTTTCCACCTCTCCCAGGAGTGGAATTTTAAATCACTGGCATTTCCTGATTCTAGTCAGGAAATAATAAAACTCCTGCCATTCTCTGCACCCCACCCCCCCCACACACACACACACAAAAGAAGATGGGCTATCCTGAAACAATCCTTTCTTTTCTTTTGCTAACAACCTTCGTGACCCACGCAGTTTTCTACCTATAAATACCTACCATCATCTTGAGCAACACCTCTGAATGCCTTTCTGCTTGCTAAATGGGATGCTGCCTCATTCTTGAATCAATTAATAAAGCCAATTTGCTTTTTTTTAATGGAAAAAAAAATGTTGCCAGACAGTTGAGAACAACTTCTTGTTGTTTAGCCACTAAGTTGTGTCTAACTCTTTGTGACCCCATGGACTGTAGCCCACCAGGCTCCTCTGTCCATGGAATTTCCCAGGCAAGAATACTGGGGTGGGTTGCCATTTCCATCTCAAAGGGATCTTCCTGACCCAGGGATCAAAGTCACATCTTCTGCATTGCAGGCAGATTCTTCACCACTGAGCCACCAGGGAAGTCGCAGGGAATAATTTACCTAGACTAACAACCAATAAGAAGTAAGATTCAGAACTATTAGGGTGGAAAAAAATTTTCCTTCCACCCTTCTTTGGCTGGTCTGTAATTTAACTGACATAAGATAGATTAATATAATAAAAAATGGAACTTTGTGCACTTGGGAGCCCCATAAAAAATAGGAGACCTCAAAGACAGTCAGGGAGTTGAAGCTTGCATGTTATCCTGAGCTAAGCAGTGGGGTGGGACCCAGGGTTTCAAGTGTGAGGGAGGTAATTCACAGGCCAATAAGAAAAACAGATGTTTGGTAATTAGATGTCTCCCTTGCCATGCAGATAAGTATTTCTAATAAAGAGCTATTTTCCAGTAATAAGAAACTCCCTGATGGTCCAGAAACTCCCTGGTGCTCTCAGAGCCAGGGGCCTGGGTGTGATCCCTGGTCCAGGAACTAAGATCCCACCAGCTGTGAGGCCACAATAATAATAATAATAATGTCTGGTAACTGCTCTCTTTCTGGGCCAGGTCCCCATCTATATTCTTTTATGTAGGTAAGGGAGAAGTAAGAGTGTTTCCTGAGTTTGCTGCCTTCAGCTAAAAATTATCCACATAACAAAATGGCATGTTTTAGAGTGACCTTTACTCATCCCTTTCAGAATGATGACACAGAATGAGTCTGTTAGAATTGCTTTCTTTGGCAAAGTTTAAATAATGTTCCTCTTGCTAAAAGATAAAAAGTTTAAAAAGCGTGTTGAAACTCTAAGAGTTTATTTGAGCAAAGATTCCTTTGAATCAGACAGCATCCAGACTAGCAAATAGCAAGGAGCTCAGAGGAGATGTCCAAAATTAAAAACTTTCATACGCAGAAGGGAATGGGAACGAGGAAGTTATATTCAGTTTAAAAAATGGGTTGGTAATTGCAAGTTATTTTCATTTTGGGGACAACAGGGGATATCTGTAAGGCAGATGACCTAACTAGTGCTGATCAGGTGATTTCTAATGGACCTGGTTTAAGATTCCATTTCTGGAGGAGTCAAAACTATAATCAAATTTCAGCTTGGTGATGTGGGGTGTGGTATAAGCAGCTCTGTTTTGGGCCTATTGTCTTATTTGGAAGAACCCCTGGAGAAGGGAATGGTGACCCAATCCAGTATTCTTGCCTGGAGAATTGCATGGACAGAGGAGCCTGGTGGGCTACAGTTCATGGGTCTCACAGAGTCAGACATGACTGAGCACACACACACACACAAAATGTTGTTGTTGTTGCTGTTCAGTTACTCAGTCGTGTCTGACTCTTAGGGACCCCATGGACTGCAGCAAGCCAGGCTTCCCTGTCCTTCACCATCTCCTGGAACTTGCTCAAACTTAGGTCCATCAAGTTGGCGATGCCATCCAACCATCTCATCCTCTGCCATCCCCTTTTCCTCCTGTTTTCAATCTTTCCCAGCATCAAAGTTTTTTCCAATGAGTCTGCTCTTCACATCAGGTGGCCAAAGTATTGGAGTTTCAGCTTCAGCATCAGTCTTTCCAAAGAGTATTCAGCATTGATCTCCTTTAGGATTGACATACCAACTAACTACTCAAAAAGATTACATGACTCTAGAAATTAATCCTGATGCTGGGAAACATTGAAGGCAGAAGGAGAAGGGGACAACAGATGATGAGGTGGTTGGATGGCATCACCAACTCAATGGTCAGGAGTCTGAGTAAGCTCCGGGAACTGGTAATAGACAGGGAAGTCTGGTGTGCTGCAGTCCATGGGGTCGCAAAATATCAGATACGACTGAGCAACTGAACTGAACTTAGGGTGAGGGTTAGTTGCTGGTTAAGAATTAACTATCCTATTATTCTGGGGTATTTCTAATTCATTTCAGTAAGCTTCACACATGCCATCTACCTCTACCAGGATTAAATCATGTGCTGCTGCAGCTGCTGACCTTCAACACCTCTCCAAAAAGGTGTTCAGGATGGAGAGCAAAAATAAGGCACTCTGCACTCTGGGAAAAACTGGCAAAACAAGTCTTCAAATAGATAATTTTAGGAGCAAATTTTATAAGCCTAATTCTTGTATCTCCTCATATCTAGAACATTAAAAAAATGACATTCTTATACACTGTAGAAGTGTCAATTCATATAAATTATATGGAGGAGGGACATCCCTGATTGTCTACTAGTTAGGAATCTGCCTGCCAATGCAGGGGACCTGAGTTTAATCCCTGGTCCAGGAATTAAGATTCCCACATGCTGCAGGGCAAGTAAGCCCATGAGCTACTAAAGCTGGCAAACCTACAGTCTATGCTCCACCACAAGAGAAGCCACCACTATGAGAGGCCCATACACAGTAAAGAAGAGTAGCCCCCACTTATTGCAACTAGAGAATGCTCGAGCACAGCAACGAAGACCTAGTGCAGCCAAAAATAAATAAATTTTAAAAATTATTTGGAGGAAAACTTAGCAATATCTATTAAAAGATGAAAATTTGATTTGCCCTAGGAATGCATACTTTAGGAATTTATCTTAAAGAAATGTTCCCATATGAGCAAAAATACATGTGTATGAAGTTCACTGCAGCCTAGTTTAGGGTTTGTTTTTTTTTTTTAATTTCGGCAACACAGCATAGCACGTGAGATCTAATTCCCCAACCAGTGATTGAACCACTCCCTGCAGTGGAAGCACAGTCTTAACCACTGGCTCACTAGGGAAATCCCACTGTAGCCTACTTTTAGAAGAGCAACACTGAAGAGACCTAAATGTCCTTTGAAGGAATTTAGGACTTGCCACCCCAAATATGCTGATGTATTGACTTATTTTGAGCTAAAAGTAAGAAGAATGGCAAATGTAGGGAAAGTCTTTCTCTGAACTCTCCGATCTGCCTAAAGACAGATCCTTCAAAAGGAACTCAGTTGTCATAAGACCCCTCCCAACAATTTTCCCCCATCCTCCCATCCCCCCTTTCATCAACCGGGGGGAGACTGGTCGCTTCTCACGGGGAGGAGACTAGAAATTGATACCACACCCAGACAAACTGTCACAAACTGTTATACTTCCCATCTATCCTTCTTGGCACCCATTCATCCATCATCACTAAAACTCACTTATTTTCCCCCTAAAAGGCCAATATCTCTCATTTCCCCAGTTAAAATGTTACATAAGCTCTCAAACTTCCTGGATTTTTTTTTTTTTTTTGGATATTCACGTTTTCATTTCTCATGTGATGTCCCTGTGCATGTAATATTAAAAATTAATAAATTTGTAGGGACTTCCCTGGTAATCCAGTGGTTAAGACTCCACGTTCTCAATGCAGGAGGCATGGGTCCAATATCTCAATATCTCATGGATCCAATAATATCACAATCCAATATCTCAAGGAATAAATATTTTGAGCAAGCAATCTCTGGTTGGGGAACGAAGACCCCACATGCCACAAGGCTCAGCCTAAAAAAATAAAAATAAATTTATAGACATTTTCTATCAATTTGCCCATTGTCGGTTTGTTTCATAGATCCAGCTATCAAATCTAGGAGGGTAGAGAGAAAGTCTTTCCTCCCCTGCACCATGAATATCCAGGTGGTTACACTAATCCCAGTACAGAGAATTCCATAAAGCTGTTTTTAAAAAAAAGAAAGTAAGTAAATTTAAGGTAGTTAGTACTTTTTCAGAGAAGGCAATGGCACCCCACTTTAGTACTCTTGGCTGGAAAATCCTATGGATGGAGGAGCCTGGTAGGCTGCAGTCCATGGAGCCACTAAATCGGGCACGACTGAGAAACTTCACTTTCACTTTTCACGTTCATGCATTGGAGAAGGAGATGGCAACCCACTCCAGTATTCTTGCCCAGAGAATCCCAGGGACAGAGGAGTTTGGTGGGCTGCCATCTATGGGGTTGCACAGAGCTGGACACGACTGAAGCGACTTAGCAGCAGCAGTACTTCTTTAAAAAAAAAAAAAAAGGTATTTATTTTTTACTGTGTCAGATCTTACTTGTAGCCTGTGGGCTCTCTAGTAGAGATGCACGTGGGCTTAGTTGCCCTGAGGCATGTGGCATCTTAGTCCCCTGACCAGCAACTGAACCTTCATCCCCTGCACTGGATGGTGGATTCTTAGCCACTGGACCACCAGGGAAGTCCCTAGATCACCACTTCGAAAACAAGTTCCTAACTAAAAAGGAAAATGGTAACCAGAGTTGCTTCTGGGAAAGAGTCTGGAGCATTGAGAGCCGGATGAGGGAGGAGATGGAATACTTTTTGCTGTAAATTTTTTGCACAATTTGGATTTTTTTCACTTGAAACCTAAAAAAAAAAAAAAAGTTGAAAACGTTTCAGTAAAGTGGGTGTCTAACTACAAATTGGCATTTGCCACATGCCCTTGCCATCTATCTCTATAAGGATTAAATCATGTGCTGCTGCAGATGTTGACCTTCAACACCCCCTGAAGGAGTTCAGGGTGCAGAGCAGAAATGAGGTACTCTGTCCCAGGGGGCAGGGGCGGGGTAACTGACAGGACAGGTTTTCTGATAGATATTTTCAGGGGCTGATTTTATGAGTCCAATCCTTGTATCTCAGCATACCTAGAAAAGCATGAAAATACTTCATGGTGACAACTGTTTCTTGTGACTAGCAGAAAGCTTCATGAGACTAGAAAAACCACCTGGAAAAATAGGTGCCTGGTTCCATGTATTCCCCTGCACCAAAATCACATATATACTGACCTTCCCCCCTGCCTTTCTGGAGTAGTTTCTCAGAGCTATCCAAAGGGCTGTCTCCTAGGTTGCAGTTCTCATTTTGCCCCCAAATAAAACTTAACTCTGAGTTCTCACACGGTCCAATTTTCTTTTAAGTCAACATGGCAAAGGCTGCAGCTGGATACAAGAGAGTAACAGGTAATCTAAACAGAGATATAGACACATGGAGGTAGGGGTGCTGCATCTGGGCTCATCTTCCTTCCCTTTCTTTAACCCTGATCACAGCCCACCTTGCTCTTACCTCTGTGTCACGGTCAGAGTATAACGGGAAATACTCACAACGTAAAAAGGACTGAGGAGCAGGGAAAGGTAAGGCAATGCCCGGCAGTGCTGACTCTGAACCGAGAACATTCTGCTTCCAAATGTGCTTCCAAAACCACCTCTCATAAACATTTTCTAGGTCCTTGAATTTTCTCTTAAGTTTACTTGAAATTGCCCTGGGAAATTCCTAGATATTGAAGCACTGAAAGAAATTTCATTAAAACAGGCTAAAAATTATTCTTTGTGCAAATGGAAAACTTTGCTCTCGCTGAACAGGTAATCAGCCATTATTCTCCAAAGAACCATTTCCTCTTTGTGAGAACAGAAGCCCATTTCGGAGACTTCATAAATGTAACTGTTTTATGAATGAGCCACCCTCAGAAAGACCAATAAAGATGGAAGTAGTGACCCAGGAAATAAGGGACTTGCACTAGAGGGAATTCCTTTAGTTCTGAGAAATGGTCTACACTGCCTTTCAGGCTGCAATTTTTAAAAAATACTTTTTTTTTATTTTGGAGTATAGTTGATTAACAATGAGGCTGCAGTTTGGGGGGTTTTCTTTTCCCAAACTTTAAATTTTTTATTTTGTATTGGGGGATAGCCCATTAACAGAGCTTCCCTGGCAGCTCAGCTGGTAAAGAATCTGCCTGCAATGCAGGAGACCCCGGTTTCCTGGGTTGGGGAGATTCCCTGGAGGAGGTCATGGCAACCCAGTATTCTTGCCTGCAGAATCCCCACTGACAGAGAAGCCTGGTGGGCCAAACATGGAGTCATGTCTATGGGACACAATTGAGTGACTAAGCACAGCACAGCTAGTTAACAACGTTGTGATAGTTCCAAGTGAACAGCAAGGGGACTCAGAGGATACAAGAATTTTTAAGTGGGCCAAGCAATTCCAAAACCCAAAATATTATTAGTGGCTTAATCATCAATAGAAAAATCACGCTGATTTAAATTTGTGAAGGAAAAGATTGCTTTAGCAAGTTTCAGCCACTCTCTTTGTTCAGATGAACCAGGATGCAAAGACTTAAAAATGAAGTCAGCTCTCATGTTTTGCTTTGGTTTTTTTGCAAACTATGAAAGCAATGCAATATAGAATTGCAGCTATCATCATAGAGGAGATCTGGAACAGTTTATTTCCTCTACATTAAATGTGGATGGTAGTGGGTTTTAGTCTTTTTTTGAATCAGGGCGGGGTTTTTATTTTATTTTACTTAATTTTATTTATTTGTGGCCACATTGAGCTACATGCAGGATCTTAGTTCCCTGACCAGGGATCAAACTGACAGGCCCTGCAGTGGAAGCACAGATTCGTAACCACTAGACCACCATGGAAGTCTCCAGAGCTGTTTTTTAGACTCTCATGAAAATGTAGATGGTTAAAAATTTGAGTCTAAGAGTTGGATGGCCTGAATTCAAATTCCTGTCCACCATTTATTATCTTTGTACCTTACTTAACTGATATAACCCTTCCATACCACAGTTGCCACCTCTATAGAATGGAAACAATAACAGTTTAATAGGGCTGTTGTGAAAACTAAATGAGATAATTCACCTACAGTGCGTACAGCATTGCCTGACACTTAAGAAGCACCAGATAAATGTTCCCTATGACTACAATCATAGTCCTTTCCCTTTCAAATAGGAAAAGGAGTACATCAAGGGTGTATATTGTCACCCTGCTTATTTAACTGCTATGCAGAGTACATCACGAGAAACACTGGGCTGGAAGAAACACAAGCTGGAATCAAGATTGCCAGGAGAAATATCAATCACCTCAGATATGCAGATGACACCACCCTTATGGCAGAAAGTGAAGAGGAACTAAAAAGACTCTTGATGAAAGTGAAAGTGGAGAGTAAAAAAGTTGGCTTAAAGCTGAACATTCAGAAAACGAAGATCATGGCATCTGGTCCCATCACTTCATGGGAAATAGATGGGGAAACAGTGGAAACAGTGTCAGACTTTATTTGGGGGGGCTCCAAAATCACTGCAGATGGTGATTGCAGCCAAGAAATTAAAAGACACTTACTCCCTGGAAGAAAAGTTATGACCAACCTAGATAGCATATTGAAAAGCAGAGACATTATTTTGCCAACTAAGGTCTGTCTAGTCAAGGCTATGGTTTTTCCAGTGGTCATGTATGGATGTGAGAGTTGGACTGTGAAGAAGGCTGAGNATGCAACCATGAAATTAAGAGACGCTTACTCCTTGGAAGAAAAATTAGGACCAACCTAGATAGCATATTCAAGAGCAGAGACATTACTTTGCTGACTAAGGTCCGTCTAGTCAAGGCTATGGTTTTTCCAGTGGTCATGTATGGATGAGAGAGTTGTACTGTGAAGAAGGCTGAGTGCCAAAGAATTGATGCTTTTGAACTGTGGTGTTGGAGAAGACTCTTGAGAGTCCCTTGGACTGCAAGGAGATCCAACCAGTCCATTCTGAAAGAGATCAGCCCTGGGATTTCTTTGGAAGGAATGATGCTAAAGCTGAAACTCCGGTACTTTGGCCACCTCATGCGAAGAATTGACTCATTGGAAAAGACTTTGATGCTGGGAGGGATTGGGGGCAGGAGGAGAAGGAGATGACAGAGGATGGGATGGCTGGATGTCATCACTAACTCTATGGAAGTGAGTCTGAGTGAACTTCGGGAGTTGATGATGGACAGGGAGGCCTGGCGTGCTGCGATTCATGGGGTTGCAAAGAGTTGGACACGACTGAGTTACTGAACTGAATTGAACTGAACTGAACTTGGCTACAGTGCCTCCAGACTGTAGTCAACAGAATCAGGCTCCCTCTTAGTCAATCAAGTTTGAACAATTAGGAAAGCATATGATACATTATCAATTAAAAGATAATAAAAATTTTAAAACATTTAGATAGGTGTTTCTTGAGTAATCCAAAACATAATTTACTTTTATACCTTGATAGTTTATAGCAAACATTACCAAACAAGTGAATTCCATCTTAAGAAAGATAGAAACAATTGCAATAAAGAAAGTAAATCAATTAAAAAGAATAATGAATAAGTTTTTCAATATCATATATATAAAAGGAAAACAGAAAATAATGAATAAGAGGCATCAATTTGTTCCTATAGATTTATATCTATCAATTATCTGATCTTAATTCCAGCTCAACATTTCTCAGTTAGCGTATGGTGGATCCAACAGGAAGAAAAGAGATTATATTCTGAATATGATGCAAGTATTAGCTAGCAAGTACAGGTAAGAGCCTGGGGAGTATCTACGTGTAAGACAGAATTTTGTTTCATCAAAGAGGGCAGAGAGTAACACTGAATATTTAAAATATTATGAATGTGGAGGTACCTTCTAAAGACATGGGGCTTCACTGAGGTGACTCAGTGGTAAAGAATCCCCCTACCAATGCAGGAGACACAGGAGATGCAAGTTCAATCTCTGGGTTGGAAAGATACACTGGAGGAGGATATAGCAACCCACTCCAGTATCCTTGCCTGAAAAATCCCATGGACAGAAGAGTCTGGCAGGCTACAGTCCATAGGGCTACCAAAAGTCAGAAATTACTGAGCAGAGACTAATAATTCTAAAGATATGAGATATAACAGCTAACAAGGACCCTAACCAATAGGGCAACCTTGCTGCTAGGATCAATCTAGAAGCTGAAGTAAGAATGGCCTATACAAAGTAAAACTGAAATACTTAATTTTCCCTCTAAGAAGATAGAAAAAAGACATAGGGTTCAGACAGGTGGGCATACTAAAAAGGACATCGATGGTAAGGCCAGAAGACCCAGGGTTATGTTACACAGGAGAGTCCAGAGGACACATCACCCAGCTGAAGCAGTTGGTACTGTGCTGCTGAGAGGGACATTTGCACCAGTAAGAAATCCAGAGGTCACTCTCCTCTGCAGTCCAGCACTAACTCAGCCACAAAAGAGCTGGTCTCAGCGGGGAATGGGGATCATGGGACAGAGAAATGATAAAGACTATGTGGTAGTGCTTCAACCTAAGACTCCAGGAGCCTGCAAGTACTATAAGGACAGGAGGGCACAGATGGAAGGGTGGGCAACAGGAGTGAAACCTGAGGGAGAAACAAGCATGGCAATCCTGGGGGGAAATAGATAGCCAATGAGGGTGCTCCCTAATATCCACAATAAAAAGGCACAAATGGAATTACAGGAAGCTGAGTTTGATTGCATGGATAAAATATAACGACACATTGCTCAGCTCCAGGATCTGAGTCAATATGAAATCTGGCACAAACTGAAAAAATAAGTGGACCCTGCAATACCATGGAAAGTATATGCTTTGACAATTCCCCTGTCCATTCCCAGGGTTACTCAGGTAACTGAGTAGTGGGTGTATGTGTGCTAAGTCACTTCAGTTGTGTTTGACTCTTTCTGACCCTATGGACTGTAGCCTGCCAGGGTCTTCTCTCCATGGGGTTCTCCAGGCAAGAATACTGAAGTGGATTGCCATGCCCTCCTCCAGGTAATCTTCCCGACCCAGGGATTAAACCTGTATCTCTTGTGTCTTGCATTAGTAGGCGAGTTCTTTACTACTAGCGCCACCTGTGAGGACTACTGGGCACAGCAGCTGAGTTGATACTGACACCCAGAGACCTGAGTATCATTATGACTCCCAGTGGGAATGAAGCACATGTAGGGGCATAAAGATCTAGTGGTAAATACAAGGAACAGGCCTTAAGCACCGCTGGTTTAAAATGCATCCACCGACAAACAGCTAACATCAAAAATATACAAGCAACTCCTGCAGCTCAATTCCAGAAAAACAAACCCAATCAAAAAATGAGCCACATACAGATGGCTAACAAACACATGAAAAGATGCTCAACATCACTCATTATCAGAGAAATGCAAATCAAAACCACAATGAAGTACCATTTCATGCCAGTCAGAATGGCTACTATCAAAAGTCTACAAGCAATAAATAAATGCTGGAGAGGGAGTGGAGAAAAGCAAAGCCTCTTAACACTGTTAGTGGGAATGCAAACTAGTACAGCCACTATGGATAACAGTGTGGAGAGTCCTTAAAAAACTGAAAATAGAACTGCCTTATGACCCAGCAATACCACTGCTGGGCATACACACCGAGGAAGCCAGAATTGAAAGAGACACGTGTACCCCAATGTTCATCGCAGCACTGTTTATAATAGCCAGGACATGGAAGCAACCTAGATGTCCATCAGCAGATGAATGGGTAAGAAAGCTGTAGTACATATACACAATGGAGTATTACTCAGCCATTAAAAAGAATACATTTGAATCAGTTCTAGTGAGGTGGATGTAACTGGAGCCGATTATACAGAGTGAAGTAAGCCAGAAAGAAAAACACCAATACAGCATACTAACGTATATATATGGAATTTAGAAAGGCAGTAACAATAACTCTGTATGTGAGAGAACAAAAGAGACACAGATGTATAGAACAGTCTTTTGGACTCTGTGCGAGAGGGAGAGAGTGGCATGATTTGGGAGAATGGTATTGAAACTTGTATAATATCACATACAAAACAAATCGCTAGTCCAGGTTTGATGCAGGATACAGGATGCTTGGGGCTGGTGCACTGGGATGACCCAGTGGGATAGTATGGGGAGGGAGGTGGGAGGGGGGTTCAGGATGGGGAACACGTGTATATTCGTGGAGGATTCATGTTGATGTATGGCAAAACCAATACAATATTGTAAAGTAATTAGCCTCCAATTAAAATAAATACATTTAAATCTTAAAAATAAATAAATAAAATAAAATGCATCCACTGGGTCTACAAGCTTTCCCAGTGGGCATTTTTCCAGTCTGTGAGGGAAATTTTGAAGGACATACATAGTAGTTGGAGTAACCCCAAAACTGAGTCCTTGATGTGTGACGTCAGAGTTAGTATAGTAAGGGATAGACAGTAGAATTTTCTGAAACAGCCCTATTTTCCTACCAATAATACAATAAGTTGACTCTACAACTCCATTTATTTAGGTGAGAAAAACAGCGTGTTCTGCACTGAATGCTAGACAAATAACTGGAATCCCACAACTCAAATGGCATTTTCTATCAAGCTACAGATTCGGGGAATTTCTCACTGATAGCACTTGGATAATTTTTTAAAAAGAAACTTGTGAACTTGGTTCTTTGTTCCTATTCTGCCATTGATGCAATAAAATTCAGATTTATAATATACTACATGAGCAGAATAATCATCAAATATGACAGCAGAAATTTATTGGCCCGCTCAGGGTCAGAGACAACACAGGTAAGTGAAATATATAATAATGCTGAAATATAACTTTAGTAATTCCATTAACATTGCTAGTAGTACTAATAATACTATCACTGTGAATGTCATCATTGATTGAGTACTTAGTGTGTTCTAGGTAGTCAATAAATGTCAACATGTAAATTCTCCCAGCAGCACCATACATAGGTACTATTATTTGCCCCCAATTTAAANAATTCCATTAACATTGCTAGTAGTACTAATAATACTATCACTGTGAATGTCATCATTGATTGAGTACTTAGTGTGTTCTAGGTAGTCAATAAATGTCAACATGTAAATTCTCCCAGCAGCACCATACATAGGTACTATTATTTGCCCCCAATTTAAAGAAACAGCCTCAGAGAAATAAAGATACCTGTCTAAAATACACAGCTATCAATTTTAAACTCATGCCAAGATTTTTAGATGTTTTTGGTTTTTTTCCCCTTCTATTTCAGGGCTAAGACACTGATTCTGTCAATACTAGATCCATTTAATATGTGTTTTAGGTACTGTCTGTAGGAAGAAGAGCTTCTAAGGTAACAACTTCCATGACCAAATAAATATGCAAAACACTGTGTACTGTTACTCTTTGCTTAGGGAATACAAAATGTATGTTACCATAGTAAAGGCTTAGTAAAGTTCTGCAGTAAACAAACAGAAAAATTAAAACTAACTCTCCAAACAAACAAGATTATTTAATATTGTTAAATATAGTGTTTTCTAGAGTTATTAGAATATTTTATCAGTTAGGACACATTGGCTAAAAGTAACAGCAATTTCAAGTCAAAGTCATTTAACCAATATGGCCACTTATCATCTTGCATAATAAGAAATCATAAGTAAATTAGCTTCTGAATTGGGTAATTCAATGGATTGACTCAATTAGGAAACATTCAGAATCTTTCTTCTTTTCACTTTGCCAGCAGCAACTTTTAAATTATTTTTCCATTTTATACCATAAAATCTTATATTGAAATATGCTTGGAAATACTTTCTCCTGACATGCCAATTGACCTAAGTAATTCTGTAAAGTGGTATTAAGGGGAATTTCCCATTTAAAAAAATAGATTTAACTTAGATGCATCTTAATTTTCAAACTTTTAATTTGATGTCTAATTTCTCCTAATCCAAGTAAACATAAAGTTAATTTTGTTTAAGAATTTTAAAATACACTCTGTCAGCTGTACATGAAATGAATAAGGTTTTTAAATGACCAGGGGCAAACATTACTTAAACATTTAGTAATAGAATTTATCTCCTATCCTGATTAAAAATTTACAACTACTTTTGCATTTCTTAGAAAACAGCAGAATCATGAGATNCTCACATCCATACACGACCACTGGAAAAACCATAGCCTTGACTAGACGGACCTTTGTTGGCAAAGTAATATCTCTGCTTTCAATATGCTATCTAGGTTAGTCATAACTTTCCTTCCAAGGAGTAAGTGTCTTTTAATTTCATGGCTGCAATCACCATCTGCAGTGATTCTGGAGCCCCCCAAAATGAAGTCTGCCACTGTTTCCCCATCTATTTTCCATGAAGTGATGGGACTGGATGCCATGATCTTCGTTTTCTGAATATTGAGCTTTAAGCCAACTTTTTCACTCTCCTCTTTCACTTTCATCAAGAGACTTTGTAGTTCCTCTTCACTTTCTGCCATAAGGGTGGTATCATCTGCATATCTGAGGTTATTGATATTTCTCCCGGGCATTTGCATTTCTTGCTTTTTTCTGAGGTACTCCTGTAAAAACTTTTTTGATTTCTTTTAGCGAGTCACTGAGACCTTGTTTTGTATTATTCTATGAGGTGTTTAAACCTCATTGACCCTGTGTGTGTGAAAGTCCCTCAGTCGTGTCCGACTCTTTGCGACCCCATTGTCTATACCGTTCATGAAATTCTCCAGGCCAGAATACTGGAGTGGGTAAGCCTTTTCCTTCTCCAGGGGATCTTCCCAACCCAGGGGTTGAACCTAGGTCTCCCGCATTGCCGGCGGATACTTTACCAGCCGAGCTGCAAGGGAAGCCCTCATTGAGCCTGCTGCTCAGTATAGGCTTCAGAATGAAAGTAACTGACAGTGAAGTCTACCACCTATGCAAGATAGCCTGTGAACGATGGGCAAAGACATTGATGCCCACAAAAGACTAGCTGGCTTTTTGAATGATAACCGAAAAATACTCTGGTATTAATATTTATTGGAGTTGACTCTCAGCTTATTGCAGCGGACCACAACCCCAAGATAGAATTTAATAGAAAATTAAATATTTTAGAAAACCATGTTGACACATTTTAGCTTCACAGTTATCCCATGAGTGAGGCGAGTAAAATCTCAGTTTATGGAGGAGTGATCTAAACAACCTAAAGCATTGATAGGTTAAGAGGGTTGGTCCAGACACTTGCCTTATCTTCCAATCCAACAACCTTTCCCTTGTGTCACAGATAACACTAGAGACAGGGTTCAGTTCAGTTCAGTTGCTCAGTGGTATCCGACTCTTTGCAGCCCCATGGACTGCAGCACACCAGGTTCCCCTGTCCTTCACTGTCTTCTGGAGTTTGTTCACTTATGTCCATTGAGTCATGTCATCCATGACATGTCCATGTCATCCAACCATCTCATCCTCTGTCATCCCCTTCTCCTGCCTTCAATCTTTCCCAGCATCAGAGTCTTTTCCAATGAGTCAGTTCTTCTCATCAGTTGGCCAGAGTTTTGGAGCTTCAGCATCAGTCCTTCCAGTGACATTCAGATATTGGTTTCCAATACCATTTTCCATAGAAATGGCCTGATTCCAGGACAGGAACAGGAAATATACAACTTGAACCTGGAGCATCTTGTGACAAAAAGTAGGGCAGTACTAAAAGCAAAACAAAACCCCCAAAGAAACAAAGCTCCACAATTATGGGAGCACAAAGGGGCATAGGAGCCAACTGCAAGAGTTCCCAATAGCCCAAGCAGACATAAGCAAGAAAGTAAAAATACGGTTGACCCTTAAACAACACAGATTTGAATTGTACCTGTCCGCTTACAAGCCAGTTTTTTTTTTTTTTTTTTTTTTCTCAGCAGTAAATACTACAGTACTACACAATCTGTGCATGGGTAAACCGTGCATTCAGAGGATCGACACTGCAATTTTCAACTGTTTGGAGGGTCAGTGTCTCTAACCCCTCATTGTTAAAGGGTCAACTGTAGTGTTGTATTATAACCCAAATTATTTTAAAACATCCATAAATTCCACGCTGATGTAAATAAATGCTGGGATAAATATACAAGTGGGAGAAGAGACAGATCTCCAATGCAGAAGAATTCTAGGTAATTCATGTTTCTACTCTGTTCTCAAGGAGGTGGAGTGTAAGTCTGCACTCCTAAAGTGTGGGCTGTATAGAGCACAGTATAGAAAGGGTTAGAAAGTAGAGAAAACTGACAAATAATGCTTCACCCAGGTACTCAAGGTCAGCATCAACAGTGATAGTTGGTAGCATGTACACTTGATATAATGTGATGAAAGTGGTACTTTGCCACTGTGATCTTCCTCTCCAAACCCCATAACTCTAGTCTAATCATGAGAAAAGTATCAGACAAATCCCAATAGAGAGATTCAGTTTACAAAACGCCTCAAAACCCCCAAGGTCATCAAAACCAAGGAAAGACTGAGAAACTGTTATAACCAGGAGATGCCCAAAGTGACATGATGACTAAATGTAATATGGTACCTTTTGACTGTGTGGATCACAACAAACTGTGGGAAATTCTTAAAGAGATGAGAATATGAGACCATCAGACCTGCCTCCTGAGAAATCTGTATGCAGGTCAAGAATCAACAGTTAGAACCAGACATGGAACAACAGACTGGTTCCAAATCGGGAAAGGAATACATCAAGGTGGTATATTGTCACCCTGCTTATTTAACTTATATGCAGAGTAAACCATGAGAAATGCTGGACCGGATGAAGCACAAGATGGAGTCAAGATTGCCAGGAGAAATATCAATAAAGATATGCAGATGACACCACCCTTATGGCACAAAGCAAAGAAGAACTAAAGAGCCTCTTGATGAAAGTGAAAGAGGAGAGTAAAAAAGTTGGCTCAAAACTCAGCATTCAGGAAACTAAGATCATGGCATCTGGTCCCATCACTTCATGGCAAATAGATGGGGAAACAATGAAAACAGTGAGAGACTTTATTTTGGGGGCTCCAAAATCATTGCAGATGGTGACTGCAGTCATGAAATTAAAAAACGCTTGCTCCTTGGAAGAAAAGCTATGCAGCCTAGACAGCATATTAAAAAGCAAAGACATTACTTTGCCAGCAAAGGTCCATCTAGTCAAAGCATGGTTTTGCCAGTAGTTATGTATGGGTGTGAGAGTTGAAGAAAGCTGAGCACCGAAGAATTGATGCTTTTGAACTGTGGTGTTGGAGAAGACTCTTTGAGAGTCCCTTGGACACAAGTAGATCCAACCAGTCCATCCTAAAGGAAATCAGTCCTGAATATTCATTGGAACGACTGATGCTGAAGCTGAAACTCCAATACTTTAGCCACCTGATGCAAAGAGCTGACTTATTTGAAAAAACCCGATTCTGGGAAAGATTGAAGGTGAGAGGAGAAGGGGACGACAGAGGATGAGACGGCTGGATGGCATCACCAACTCAATGGGCATGAGTTTGAGTAAACTCCGGGAGTTGGTAATGGACAGGGAGGCCTGGTGTGCTGTAGTCCATGTGGTCACAAAGAGTTAGACACAACTCAGTGACTGAACTGAACTGAACCTTGGATGGGAACCTGCAGCAGAAAAAGGATATTAAGTAAAAACTAAAGAAATCTGAGTAAAGCTTGGACTTTAGATAATAATGTATCGATATTAATGTAACAATGCTAATGTAAGATGCTAATGACAGGGTAAACTGGATGGAGAATATTATATGGGACCTCTCTACTATCTTGGGGCTTCCCAGGTGGCGCTAGTGGTAAAGAACCCATCTGCCAGTGTAGCAGATGTAAGAGACTCAGGTTTGATCCCTGGGCGGGAAGATCCCCTGGAGGAGGACACGGCAACCCACTCCAGTATTCTTGTCTGGAGAAGCTCATGGACAGAGGAGCCTGGTGGGCTACAATCCATGGGGCGCAAAGAATTGGACACGACTGAAGCAACCTTGCATGCACGCACTCTACTATCTTCCCAACATTCTGTAAATTTAAAACCATTCTAAAAAAGTCATTTAAATAAAAAGCAAAGACCTTTTAAGGTTCTAGCCCAAGACTCAAGGAATAATTTAGGTCACCTCCATTATTTTAAGGTTAAAGGCACCAAAATCCAGAAAGAGTAAACTATTTTACAAGTTGCATTGCTAAATCAACGACAGATACACAAACTGTGAACTTAACATTGTCTCTATGCCATTTTTGACTGACAGGACTCCATTTTATCTCTTACAGAATTACATTTACTACACTTTTCAAGAGTGTAAACATATGCAATTCTAGGTGCTTACTAGAAAATTCTTAGCTTTTTCATTCAAACTCAGAATTGTTCTCCCACCTCATTTGTGTCAGATAATGCCTTTTCCAGACTGATATTCCTAACCTGTCTCCATCGTGGGAGGAAGTGTAGGATTGTGATTAAGAGCTTGGGCTCCATTAGTTGTCTGCGGATTTTTGTTTGTTTTTATGAGTGTGTATGTCTGTGTTTTTGGCTGCACGGCTTGTGGGATCTTAGCTCCGTCATTTCCTGACCAGGGGTGGAATTTGTGCCCCTTGCAGTGGAAGCACAGAGTCCTAACCCCTGGACCACCAGGGAATCCTTGTAAATTGTCTGAGTTTGATTCCTGGCTCTGTTAATCGTCACAAGCCTTGAAGCAGGGACTTGATACCACCAGTTTCTACATCTGTAAAATGGTAGGGATAATGGCATCTACCTCACAGAGCTGATAAGAGAAGCAGATGAACTGATATTTATAAAGCAAGGTTTCTCCACCTCAGCATGTTGACATTTTGTACCACATAATTCTTTATTCTGTGTAAGCTTGAGGGTAAAGAGGGGACAGGGTGGAGGTTCACTGGTGCATTGTAGGATCCCTGACCTCAGCCACTAGGTGCCAGTACCAGCCCCTGCCACTCAATCAGAATGGCTCAATGTGACAATCAGAAATGTCTCTGGACATTGCCAAATGTCCCTTAGGGGACAGAGTCACAACAGCGCCAGTTAAAAACCACTGCTCAGGGCTTAAAGTAGGTGCCTGATATTTTAGTAATTGCTTAAATACAGTTGTTATTGTTGTTGGTCATTAGATCCTCTGGTGTCTGTCTGTCAGTAGTATTTGGTAACAGGTATGGAAAAAGCAGATAGCTGGCTTCAACTTGAGTAAATTTTCATTGTTTTGTATTATGCCTAAGGTACAAAGAGCAGTTCTTCTCTAGGATAGATTGGGCTTTTCTTCTGTTTTGCTCCTATACCATACTTACCCTTTATGATGTATTAAAATTTTAACTAGTCACCTGCCTACATTTTTGTTTAATTTGTGTCTTTTCAGACTAAAACCTTCCTAGGGGGCAGGCTATCATTCGGTCGTGAGTCCCTACCATTGGCCAGCAGTAGATATTCTGTAAATATTGAATAAGTTGTGTTTAAATTTTATATAAGTTTTGTTCTCTTTTTGAATCCTGTTATTTTATGACTATATTTGATACAGATAATCTGCGGTGTAGCATAAGGTTATGGCATACTAAAATTGAGGACATAAATGAAAATAAGTATTTGTTTCATTTGCTTAGCAGCTACAGGACTAGTTAATTTAATCTTTGTCTTTCATTGTACATAGTAAACTCACTGAAAACCAGGATTATGGTTTACTCATCATTGTACGTACTTACTACCTAGCATAACACTGGGTGGGTGTTCAAATATTGGGGAGATTAATATAAATACATGTTTTTAAAGTAAAGTTTTGTAAACTAAAGAGACTTTCATTCAACTGAAACCTTGAGAGTAATAATATATTTCCTATTACGTTAGGCATCTTAAGCTGTAAAATAAGTTTCCATCTAATGATTTGACATATTTTACAGTTTGGGTCTAAATCTCCCTTTTAATTAGTACAGAATGGTACCTGTGAAAGTACGTAGTTTTAAAGATTTATTATTCTGTGTATGAAACATCAGTTTTATTTTGAAGGTAAAGTATTCATTGTTACTCTTGTTCTGATTTCTTAAAAATTGTCTGTGAATAAAGCATCCAGTTCTAAATTTATGATTATCTTTGGGTGGTGTTTATTAACTTATTACTCAACAAACCACACAGAGGTACTGCAGGGCCAAGTTTGGAGTTTTGTTTAATGTTTTAATAAAATTTACTTTATTCACTTTCAGCTATTATTCATGGACTGTCCAGTCTAACAGCTTATCAACTGAGAACTATATACGTTTGTCAATTTTTGACAAGAATTGAAGCTGGAAAAACCCTTGGTAAGTATATTTTTATCTTATATGGAACATATTTCAGTCTATGTCTGAAGGTGTGATGATGAGAAGAAAGAGATGCTGCTGCTAAGTTGCTTCAGTTGTGTCCGACTGTGCTACCCCATAGATGGTAGCCCACCAGGCTTCTCTGTCCCTGGGATTTTCCAGGCAAGAACACTGGAGTGGGTTGCCATTTCCTTCTCCAATGCATGAAAGTGAAAGTGAAGTCGCCTAGTCGACTCCTAGCGACCCCATGGACTGCAGGCCTACCAGCCTCTCCATCCATGGGATTTTCCAGGCAAGAGTACTGGAGTGGGTTGCCATTGCCTTCTCCAAAAAGAAATGGAAGCTATCGTTTGTTTTTGAGAGTTTGCCCACTTGTATTTGGCCTGTACATCTATACACAAGCGTATTTAAAACTAGTAAAAGAAATATCCCTATCTTTTGGAGCAATGATTCTCAAATTTTTGCTTTCTTCAGAATTATTAGAGAACTTGTTAAGAAACAGAATGATGTATCCCTTTCCCCATCATGAATTTCTAATTTGGTAAGATGGATTACATTTCCAATAAGTTCCCAGATGATTCTGATGCTGCTGGTAGGAAACCATGCTCCCCATACTCTGTTTTAAAGATAACATTCAGTTCAGTCACTCAGTTGTGTCTGACTCTTTGTGACCTCATGGACAGCAGCACCCCAGGCTTCCCTGTCCATCGCCAACACCCGAAGCTTGCTCAAACTCATGTCCATTGAGTTGGTGATGTCATCCAACCATCTCATCCTTTGTCTTCCCCTTCTCCTCCTTTTTCTTCAGTCTTTGCCAACATCAGGGCCTTTTCCAGTGAGTCAGTTCTTCCCAGTCAGGTGGCCAAAGTATTGGAGTTTTTCAGCATCAGTCCTTCCAATGAATATTCAGGGTTGATTTCCTTTAGGATGGACTGGTTTGATCTCCTTGTGTCCAAGGGACTCTCAAGAGTCTTCTCCAACACCACAGTTCAAAAGCATCAATTCTTTGGTGCTCAGCTTTCTTTATAGTCCAACGCTTACATCCATACACGACTACTGGAAAAACCATAGCTTTGACTAGACGGACAAGAGACTCTTTAGTTCTTTGCTGTCTGCCATGAGGGTGGTGTCGTCTGCATAACTGAGGTTGTTGATATTTCTCCCAGAAATCTTGATTCCAGCTTGTGCTTCATCCAGCTCAGCTTTTCTCGTGATGTACTCTGCATATAAGTTAAATAAACAGAATGACAATATATAGCCTTGACGTACTCCTTTTCCTATTTGGAACCAGTCTGTTGTTCCATGTCCAGTTCTAACTGTTGATTCTTGACCTGCATACAGTTTCTCAGGAGGCAGGTCAGATGGTCTGGTATTCCCATCTCTTGAAGAATTTTCCATGGTTTGTTGTGATCCATACAGTCAAAGGCTTTGGTGTAGTCCATAAAGCAGAAGTAGATGTTTTTCTGGAACTCTCTTGCTTTTTCAGTGATCCAGCTGATGTTGGCAATTTGATCTCTGATTCCTCTGCCTATTCGAAATCCAGCTTGAACATCTGGAAGTTCACGGTTCACGTACTGTTGAAGCCTAGCTTGGAGAATTTTGAGCATCACTTTGCTAGCAAGTGAGATGAGTACAATTGTGCAATAGTTTGAACATTCTTTGGCATTACGTTTTTTGGGGATTGGAGTGAAAACTGACCTTTTCCAATCCTTTGGCCACTGCTGAGTTTTCCAAATTCACTGTCATATGGAGTGCAGCACTTGCACAGCATCATCTTTTAGGATATGAAATATCTCAGCTGAAATTCCATCACCTCCACTGCCTTTGTTCGTAGTGATGCTTCGTAAGGCCCACTTGACTTCACATTCCAGGATATCTGGCTCTAGGTAAGTGATCACACCATTGTGGTTATCTGGGTCATGAAGATCTTCTTTGTACAGTTCTTCTGTGTATTCTTGTCACCTCTTCTTAATATCTTCTGCTTCTGTTAAGTCCATACTGTTTCTGTCCTTTCATGAGCCCATCTTTGCATGAAATGTTCCCTTTGTATCTCTAATTTTCTTGAAGAGATCTCTAGTCTTTCCCATTCTGTTGTTTTCCTCTATTTCTTTGCATTGATCACATAGGAAGGCTTTCTTATCTCTCTGTGCTATTCTTGGGAACCCTGCGTTCAAATGGGTATATCTTTACTTCTTTGCCTTTCACTTCTCTTCTTTTCTCAGCTATTTGTAAAGCCTCCTCAGACAACCATTTTGCCTTTTTGCATTTCTTTTTCTTGGAGATGGTTTTGATCACTGCCTCCTGTACAATTGCATGAACCTCTGTTCATAGTTCTTCAGTCACTCCATTTATCAGGTATAATCCACTTGAATCTATTTGTCATTTCCATTGTATAATCGTTAAGGGATTTGATTTAGGTCATACCTGAATGGTCTAGTGGTTTTCCCTACCTTCTTCAATTTAAGTCTGAATTTTGCAATAAGGAGTTGAGTGCATAATCACTCAGTTAGACTATGGTAACTTTGTAGTGTCTCTTACTACTGTCATTACTGGCAACCAGCATATTTGAAACCTCTTATTTGATTTTGACTTCAGCACTTTAATAAGGTAATATGATTTAAGCTATAATATCTCTTTCCTTTGTCTTCATAGATTATTTTAGACTGTATTGACCAATCCTGGTTCAGTTTATCGCTAATGGCTAATATTTACAGCATGGTCATTTAAAGGACCTTCTGATGCAGATCATTGCATATTTATATTGGGGTTTGCAATTTACAAAAGGCTTTCCCAACAGTCTCTAGTGGTAGACAGTATTACATGAAGCTGTTTACTTATGAACATGTTGTGTTACAGGAAATCCTGGCCTGTTAGTACCACTCTCAGGACTCTCGCTAATCCAGCTCTGGCTTGTGTAGTGTCAGAAGGTCCTTTAAATGACTGTGCTGTAAATATTAGCCATAAACTGAGCCAGGCTTGGCCATTATAGTCTAAAATAAACTATGAGGACAAGAGAAAGAGATATTATAGTTTAAGTCATATTCCCTTATTGAATAAGTGCTGAAATCAAGCTCAACAAGAGGTTACAAATATGATAGTTGCTAGTACTGTGTGACAGTAATAAGAGTCACCACAAAGTTACCAGAGTCCAAACAACTAATATCTTTAAGATATCAAAAAAGGGTCAAAACATTTCCTATTTTGTGTGTGACTCCATGGTTTAATCTTAAAGTTCCCCAGAGCACATCTTAGATATAATAGGCCGGGGTTAGTGAATAAGAGTCAGTATATTTCAAATAAGTCAGGCAGCATTTAAAATTTCATTTTAATTTATATTGGATTTTCAGCTATATATAACCCTTCTGCTTATTTTTTTAGTGGTTGCTGTATAGCAGGACTGCCTAATAGAAATATAAAGTAGGCCACGTGCATGCAAGCTAAGTCGACTCAATCGTGTCTGACTCTTTGCGACCCTATGAACTATAGCCCTCCAGGTTCCTCTGTCCGTGGGATTCTGCAGGCAAGAATACTAGAGTGGGTTGCCATGCCCTTCTCCAAGGGTTCTTTCGCACCTTGGGGTCGAACCGGAGTCTCTTATATCTCCTGCATTGGCAGGCAGGTTCTTTTACCACTAGTGCCACGTGGGAAGCCCAAAGTATGCCTCATGTGTAATCAAAACTTTTCTAATAGCTGTAGTAAGTAAAGTAGAAATAGGTAGAATTTTAGCAATGTCTTATTTAACCCAGTATTTCTAAAATATATGTCAACATATGATTGATATAAAATGAGATATTTTACCACCTTTATTTTATTTTATTTTTTTGCAGTACGTCTTTGAAATCTGGTTTGTATTTCGTACTTAAAGTACATCTCAATTTGGATTAGCAATGCTTTAACTGTCCAGTATTTACATATATCTAGTGGCTGCCTTCGGAGAAGGCGATGGCACCTCACTCCAGTACTCTTGCCTGGAAAATTCTATGGATGGAGGAGCCTGGTGGGCTG
>SJYV01037343.1:1130717-1193810 GCA_006410875.1 Neotragus pygmaeus | reverse complement strand
AATATATGTCAACATATGATTGATATAAAATGAGATATTTTACCACCTTTATTTTATTTTATTTTTTTGCAGTACGTCTTTGAAATCTGGTTTGTATTTCGTACTTAAAGTACATCTCAATTTGGATTAGCAATGCTTTAACTGTCCAGTATTTACATATATCTAGTGGCTGCCTTCGGAGAAGGCGATGGCACCTCACTCCAGTACTCTTGCCTGGAAAATTCTATGGATGGAGGAGCCTGGTGGGCTGAAGTCCATGGGGTCGCAAGAATCGGACATGACTGAGCGACTTCACTTTCGCTTTTCACTATCATGCATTGGAGAAGGAAATGGCAACCCATTCCAGTGTTCTTGCCTGGAGAATCTCAGGGATGAGGGAGCCTGGTGGGCTGCCGTCTATGGGGTCGCACAGAGTCGGACACGACTGAAGCGACTTAGCAACAGCAGCAGCAGTGGCTGCGTTATTAACTTTATAGTCTCCTGCTCCACCTGATTTTAAAATATGACAAATGTCTTAAAGGGGAAGCTTTTGTTTATGGTAGGCTCCACCCTCTCATGGGACTTTATCTTAAGATCTGTGCAACTGGAAGTTTTCTGTCCTTTTCACCCCAGCTTCCTGCAGTGCCCCAGAACTCAGCAAAAGCTCTGTGGGGAAACGCTAGCCATGTATTTTCAGTTCCTCTAGTTTCCAGTCAACCATGCTAGCCCCAAGGAACCACCGGAAACTCTTCTTTCTATTACCCCCAATAAAGCCTCCCTGCCTGGAGCACACTGGATCTTCAGCCTTTTCAGCAAATTAGCCCAGGGAGGAAAAGAGCTGTGAATCATCAGCTCACCTGAGAAGGAATCTCTTTCTAGGATGTATTCCACCTAGTTCNTCTATTACCCCCAATAAAGCCTCCCTGCCTGGAGCACACTGGATCTTCAGCCTTTTCAGCAAATTAGCCCAGGGAGGAAAAGAGCTGTGAATCATCAGCTCACCTGAGAAGGAATCTCTTTCTAGGATGTATTCCACCTAGTTCTCAGAGCCTGCACAGCTGTCTCCTGTCTTCAACAACATGATTTTGCAGTTTGTCCCCGCCTTTTTTTTTCTGGTCGTGGTAAGAGTGTTGCCCTGGTGCAGTGCCATGCATCCTACCTGAAAGTGAAAGTCTACACTGTAAAGTCTTTATCACTTTTCTTTTTGATTTGTTGATTTCTAATTGAGGCCTGACTGCTTTTCAGTGTTGTGTTGGTTTCTGCCATGCAACAACGTGAATCAGCCATAGGGATACAAGTCTCCTCCCTCTTGGACCTCCCTCCCACCCCTCTAGGTTGTCACACAGCACCAGGCTGAGCTCCCTGCACTGTGTAGCCGCTCCTCATTAGCTATGTGTCTTACACATGGTGCTGTGTATATTTCAGTGCTGCTCTCCCTTTGTCCCAACCTCTCCTTCCCCTGCTGTGTCCATAAGTCTGTTCTCTATATCTGAGTCTCTAGTTCTGCCCTGCAGATTGGTTCATCAGTACCATTTTTGTAAATTGTATATATATGTGTTAATATACACTACTTGGTTTTCTACACTGTAGTTTTTTAAGTTAAGATCTAACATGCATACAGTTTTTCTGTATGTCGCATTT
Organism: Neotragus pygmaeus; assembly: GCA_006410875.1. Lineage (NCBI taxonomy): Eukaryota > Metazoa > Chordata > Mammalia > Artiodactyla > Bovidae > Neotragus > Neotragus pygmaeus. The sequence goes on along the minus strand of SJYV01037343.1, from coordinate 1,192,190 downwards.
ATAAGAAGGAAGGTAGATTAATTAGCAAGAAGGGTTGGATAATGTCAATCAAGAAAGACTTCTTAGGAAAGATGAGTATTGAAATGAGCTGTAATGTATACTGAGTGAATAGATTAGCAACTAGAGGTGCAAGACATGTAAGACGTACATGGTGAAGGTTCTGAATTTCAAAATGAGAAGTTTATGTGTAATTTGTTAAGTAATTATCAGCCACAGTGAGTGTTTCATGAGGATAACCTGATCAAAATTCTGTTTTAAGAAAGTTTAACAGCAGTACAAATATTATCTCATTAAATATTATCATAGTATTTACAATTGTGGCATTTTATAGGTGAGAAAACTGAGACTTAGAGAGGTGAAATAGCTTTTCAGCACCCCAAAGATGATAAATGATAGAGTCTGGAATAAACTCCAAAGTTTTTTAAAACCACTGTATAATATATTGCAACAGATAACAGTGATGAGAAAAAGGAGTAGAACAATGACTCCTTAAATTTTTAAGCCTTGATAGTTGGAAGAATGTTGGTAGAGAGATAACCTGAATGTCTGTTTCAAATATCTACAAAATATTTAATAAGGATTTCAATTAGTATATGCTAAGATTTCTATTTGAAGTTTGTTACACTGCAGTTAGACTTATAAACCATTTAAGAATTCTGTTACTGTGATACCTTATGTAAAGTGTTTCTTTCGGCTCTTAAAATCAATGCATGTGTATATATACTGCTGCCCTGGGTCCTTGTTGTGGTGCACAGGCTTCTCTTGTTGCAGTGTGTGGGCTTTCTCTAGTTTCAGTGTGGGCCCAATACCTGTGGTATGTGGGCTTAGCTGCCCCACAACACATGGGATCCCAGGTCCTAAACCAGGGATCAAACCTGAGTGTCCTGCTTTGTAAGGCAGATTCTCAACTACTGCACCACCAAGCAAGTCCTTAAAATAAATATTTTAGCAGAGAAAAGCTTCAAATGTTTTATGAACTCGTCTAGCATTTTCTATTTTAAGTTGATTTTAATAAGGAAATTAATTTGAAAAATCTTTCCTAAACTGGCATATGTAAAAGCAGTGCCTGGCAAATAGAATACAATCAGTCAATATTTAAAGAAAGTAATTTATAAAAAATTAACAAAGTTCTTCATGGTTTTCTAAGGTACTTGTTTTTATTTTGGTTTAAAAGATGCACAGTTTGAAAGTGATGAACGAATTACACCCTTGGAATCAGCCCTGATGATTTGGGCTTCAATTGAAAAGGAACATGACAAGCTTCATGAAGAAATAGAGAATTTAATTAAAATTCAGGTATGAGTGTTCTTTGTGTTTATAATTATTTTTTTCCTAGAAAATAAAAGCATGACATTTAAAGAAACTAAGAGCTACTGTTGGACAATGACCCTTTAGTAAAATTCAGTATAATTATTCTCTTTAGAAATCTGACATAAGCTCTAAGAACTGGAGTTAATGTTTGTTACCTAAGTGCATATTGCCCCCACTTTGGAAAATAGGGGCTTCCCAGGTGGCGTGAGTGGTAAAGAATCCACCTGCCAATACAGGAGATATAAGTTTGATCCCTGGGTTGTAAAGATCCCCTGGGGTAGGAAATGGTAACCCATCCAGTGTTCTTGCCTGGAAAATTCCATGGTCAGAGAAGGCTGGTGGGCTGCAGTCCATCAGATCTATTTAAAGATCACTAAACTTAAAAAACCAGTGGTTTGTGCTCTCCCACTCAAGGTTATCAAATGATAGAAAATGAAATGGATTTTTGTGAATAAGAGAAGGTAAAAAAGAGAGAATGTAAAATGTTAACTATATAGATATAGAGACTTTTACAAGTAGCCTATTGAAGAGTGAGAAACTAAGGAAAGTCATCCAAAGACAGAAGGGAAAATATGTTTTGCTTACAGGCAAAGCACGTTCTCAGGATTTTCATAGTTAAACTAAAATCCAGGTGGTATCCCACCTTCTCAAGAATTAATCATTGATCGTGTGCTGACTGTCAAGTAGAATTAAGCCTGAAGAAAATGGGCAAAAACATGACTGCGGCTTTTAAGAATTTTAACTCAGGCCAAAGGGATCTATCATGTTATCCCAAACTTTTAGAGGTCTAGGGGAAGCAGCCTTTGTTAAATATGCTAGTGTAAAGTTGAGCAGGTTACCATGAAATACCTAGCAAACATGTAATAATATATTGCTTACTATTTGAAGGTATTGTTCTAAGTACTTTCATCAGTCAGTCGCTCTTTTTGACCCCGTGGACTGCAGCCCGCTGTCCATCACCAACTCCTAGAGCTTGCTCAAACTCGTGTCCATCGAGTCAGTGATGCCATCCAACCATNCTAAGTACTTTCATCAGTCAGTCGCTCTTTTTGACCCCGTGGACTGCAGCCCGCTGTCCATCACCAACTCCTAGAGCTTGCTCAAACTCGTGTCCATCGAGTCAGTGATGCCATCCAACCATCTCATCCTATGTCGTCCCTTTCTCCTCCTGCAGTCCACTTTCCTCCTGCCATCAATCTTTCCTAGTGTCAGGGTCTTTTCAGATGAGTCAGTTCTTCACATCAGGTGACCAAAGTATTGGAGTTTCAGCTTTAGCATCAGTCATGCCAATGAATATTCAGGGCTGATTTCCTCTAGGATAGACTGGTTTGATCTTGCAGTCTAAGAGACTCTCAAGAGTCTTCTCCAATACCACAGTTGAAAAGCATCAATTCTTAGGCGCTCAGCTGTCTTTATAAGTACTTTCATATGTAACTCTTTCACAACTACCCTAGAAATAGGTACTATAATTTTCCCCATTTTAAGAAACCAAGACCCCAAGAGATTTGCCCAAATTTACAAGCCTATCCAGATGGTAGTGGTGGTCCTATAACCACATATGGTATCAAAAACGCCGGTTTATACACTGCTATATTTAAAATGGATAACCACCAAGGTACTGCTGTATAACAGATGGAACTCTGCACAATGTTATGTGGCAGCCTGGATAGGAGGGCTTTTGAGGGAGAATGGATACATGTAAGTATGGCTGAGTCCCTTTACTATTCACCTGAAACTATCACANGTCTTTTGTACAACAAATATATGTGTTTCTATTGGGTAATACTTAGGAATAGATTCGATAGGTTATAAATATATGCACATATTCAGTTTTAGTAGATGAAGTGAAACCGTCTTCCAGAGTAGCAATATCAGTTTTTTCAGCAGTGTGAAAGAGTTCCAGTTGCCTCACAGACCATATCTGTGGTTTTCATTTTAGTCACTCTGGCAAGTATTTAGTCATTCTGGCAGTGAGGTAGTGCTGCCTTATTGGGTTTTAATTTCTGTTTCTTTGATGATTAATGAAGCTGAGTACCTTTTCACATACTGGTATGGGGGAGAGGGGAATCACTTTAATTCATTGAGAAACTGAGCTTTTAGTAAAGGCTCATTCTGTCTCTAATTTGACCCTCTTCCTAGGGTGTACTCCAGAGATTTCAGCTGAAAACCTGATGTTTATTGGGTTCCTTGCCCTAACTTTTTTGCCTTAGCACTGTGAGGTGACTAAAAACTCCACTCTGCTTGTACTTCACAGAAGAGGAAATTTTATGGCCAGTAAACATAAAGAGAAAATGGCTAACCTCACTAATACTTGTTATCAGGGCAGTACCAAGTACTGCCCTAGTGGGTTAGCAGTAAAGAATCCACGTGAAATGCAGGAGCCGCAGGAGACTCAGTTCTGTCCCTGGGTCGGGAAAATCCGCTGGAGCAGAGCATGGCAACCCACTACAGTGTTTTTGCCTGGAGAATCCCATGGACAAAGGAGCCTGGTGGGCTACAGTCCATAGAGTTGCAATCAGTCGCAGCTATGGTGACTTAAACACGCACCATGCGTGCCACAAGTTATATTTTGAAATAACATTTTCTATACCTCAGAGTGGCAATGATTACAATGTCTTACAACACCAACAGTTGGCTCAAAATGTGGAGAAATTATACCACTGCTGTACCTTCCTCTCAGGACTATAAATTGGTACTTAAGCTTCAGAGAGTATTTTAGCAAAATCGATAAGCATGCATTCCAGCAATTCCACTTCAAGTCACAAAGCTTTATTTAAAAAATAAAAACAACAACAAAAAAAATTCAGGCCCAACTGAAAATTGCTCTGACATAGAGCTTGAGAAGTAAAAAACTTTAAGCTTTATAGCTTAATTATGCAATCAGCATTGAAAGAACTCAGAAAAATTTGTACTGTTCACAAGAAGACATGTAGAAAAATTTTTAATAGGATTATGGAAATAGAAAATAGCCTAAATACTTACACAGGCTGGAAAGAAAGATGAATAAGTAGTATTTTTGATCAATGGAATACTATTTAACAGTGAAAGTAACTAGCAATTCTATAAGTATCAAATCAATGTGGATAAATATCATGAACATAGAGTTGAGCAGAATAGAGAAAGTTTCAGAAGAATACACATAGTATAATACCATTTGTATAACGTTAAAACCATGTTAAACAGTACTATACATTGTTTGTGGGTGCATACATATGTAGTACAAGTGTAAAGGAATGCATGAATATGCTAAGTTCTAAATTCAGGATACTACTTACATTGAGAAGAAGGCCAGGAAGGACAAGGAATGCCATCAGATTATGGTAGTAAGACTTCAGTTGAATAGATAATGTTTTATTTCTTATAGATATTTAGGTTTATAAGTTATTTTAATCCTTTTGTATATGTGTAAATATAGAATATTTTTTGTCAAAAATATATTGGTGGGCATTTAAAATGGGAGAATTTGTAAAGTCTTGAGTTTTGGCTTACTACTTTTTCAGTTAAATAATATGACAGAATTTCTAGTATCTTATTTGTGATTTATCTTTCTTCCAATTTTTTTAGCCTTTTAAAAGGAAATTGCTTATGATAATCTCTCAGAAAGATACATTCCATTCCTTTTTTCAACACTTCAGCTACAACCACATGATGGAGAAAATTAAGAGTTATGTGAACGGTGTGCTAAATGAAAAATCATCAACGTTTCTAATGAAGGTATGCGTATTTCAGAGAAGCTCTAAACATAGACTTACATTGTTATAATAAAAGAGAATACTTGAAATAGAAATCCTTAAAAACTAATCAGAATTTTACGTAGTGATTTTATAGAATAGTGTGGTGAAATGTTACAGTTAGTGCATCTAAAAGATGATCTATGTAGTATTTTCAACCTTTCAAAGTAAGGTTTGAGAAAATTTTTCACAATAAAATGTTGAGGGAAAACTTACCAAAATGAAGTGAGAAATAAGTGAAAAAGAAATAATTTTAATTCAATTTAATGTAAAAGAAAATTTTAGCACATTTTTGGGAAAAGTCAAGTTGGACTGAAGAAGGGCTACTACAGAAATTTTTTTATCACATGTTATATATATATATTTTTTTTCTTTTTTAAGTAATCTTTTATCTTAAAATTGTCTATAGGGACTTCCCTGGTGATCCAGTGGCTAAGGCTCTGCACTCCCAAAGTAGAGGGACCAGGGTTCAATCCCTGGTCAGGGAACTAGATCCCACAGGCCACAACTAAAGATCCCACATGCCTCAACTAAGACCCAGCACACTCAAAGGGGGAAAAAAATTTTCTGCAGCGCATTGTGTGTATCAAGTCCATTTACAAGGAAAGCCCTTCTCCATAATGCTTATAAAGCAAGCAGGTGGCTGACAGTCACGTCACAGTACTTGGGAAAACAATACACTGCCCTTTATTGGTCTGTGAAGAGATGCTTCTGTTATGACTATCAAATTACTAGAAGACTTGATTTAATACTGTTTGTTTTTAATGGCTTATTGCATTCCTTCCTCTCCCACATCCCCATTTTTTTAAGGCAGCAACAAAAGTAGTGGAAACTAAAAGAGCAAGAACAACATATTCTGAAAATAAACCTAATGGTAAAGATGTTGAATTGGCAACTGAAACAAATTTGGATTCAGGAAAAAGGTTTGTAAATTCATTAGTACATTTTTTTCTTATGAATGTAATAGCTATGTAAAAGTGATGGTAGTGAGCTGTTGTTAATAAAAATAATTCTTGAGCAGTAGGTGTATTGTCTTACTGATGACTAACATTTGTATATTTGGAAGTACTGTAGAGTTACTTCATGGCTTATGCAAATTCTGTTGCAAATGCTAAGCAACAGTAGAGAGAAAACAGTACTGTGTAGATAGTGTGATATCATTTACTGTTCTCAGAGTACATGAGCTCCAGAACAGTATTGAGGCTGGAAGCCTGAATCATCTCTGTCCCTTAGTTCTCAAATCCTCCATGCCCTCATGTGACTGTTGCACTGAGGGTTATTCAGATCTGTTAAAATATTGTTCATCTTCTCTGTGCATGATGCATGCTCAATCACTTCACTGGTGTCCAACTCTTTGCGACCCTGTATACTGTAGCCCACCAGGCTCCTCTGTCCATGGGATTCCCAGGCAAAAATACTGGAGTGGGTTGCCGTGCCCTCCTCCAGGGGATCTTCCCATCTCAGGGATTGAATCCGCCTCTCCTGTGTCTACTGCATTGGCAAGCAGGTTCTTTACCACTGAACTGCCTGGGAAGCCCTTCGTTTTGTCTAAGGGCAAGCTAATTCTGCATCTGGTGGACAAGTGCAGACACTGATTTGCTCCAGTGTTGGAAGGAAGCAGGCTGTGTCATTGCTACATATTGAGAGAAAAAAAATTCAGTTTCTAAAATTATTTCTTCTTTAGGGATTTTCAAGGATAATTTTTGCAGAATTGGCTTTTATCTTTTGCTTTGGCTTTAGAACTAACTCTATTGAAGACAATAAAATCTACCATTTAAAGATCTTTTATATTGAACCTGTGGTCCATTCCTTCTCTTCATCCACCCTTAAACCAAGGCCAAATAGTCAAATCCTTGTGGTCTCTGTATGGATGTATTTGGCAGTGGATGTAGTATTACGGTCTTCTCAGGACCATGGCTTAAGTGCTGTGAGCCCCCATCTTAACTACTGATTTAGGGGTGGGAGTTGGAGTCTGAATTGCATGGATGTGGCATTGGTCACACCTCAGGACTGATCTCAGTCTTACAGTTCTTCTTGTCCCTGCCTGTCAAACATGATCTGCTCCTCACNGTTAACTACTGATTTAGAGGTGGGAGTTGGAGTCTGAATTGCATGGATGTGGCATTGGTCACACCTCAGGACTGATCTCAGTCTTACAGTTCTTCTTGTCCCTGCCTGTCAAACATGATCTGCTCCTCACTGCTCCATTGAAGTCTTGTTTCTCATCGACTTTTTTCTAAGACCCATTTTGAGAAGTAGGGATTTCACTTTTATTGGCGTGGTTATTTAATTTTGTTTAGGAAATTAAAGTTTAGTAATACTAAGACCTAATAAATTCTGTGACCCAGACTTGTTGCCCTCTATAGTACTGCTTTAAAGTAAAATAAAATTAGAACTTATCATGATTCTTGCAGATAATGAATGTTTCCTATATACTCTCTTAATATAGTGCCACCACTTATTTCAGATGCCCTTCTAGGTATGCAGTTCAATCATTGTGTAAAACAGTTCTTGTCTGTCTGTACCCTGACTCTCCTCCTTCCCTTCACACATCCAGTTGTCTCTCCAAATGTTACAAATTCCATCTTAGAAATGCTTCTCTAATCCACTCATAGCCTAGATTATTCCTTAGCTTTGTGCCACAAAAATCCATCCTTGACATGACTTCCAGAGTTCGCTTTCCATTAAAATAAATCCATTTAACTCACTTCCCACCTTAAAAACCTCTCTTAGCTTTCTATTTCGTACTAAATGGATTAGATTTTATTTATTTAATCCATATGCATGGATTACAAAGCCTTACATAGGCCCTTTCTGGTTTTTTGTTTGTTTGTTTCCATATACACCTTGTCCCTAAGCATTAACCCCTCCCTGCCCACATACATGGGAGAGGGCAATGGTAACCCACTCCAGTGTTCTTGCCTGGAGAATCCCAGGGACGGGGGAGCCTGGTGGGCTGCCGTCTATGGGGTCGAACAGTCAGACACTATTGAAGCAACTTAGCAGCAGCAGCAGCACAGAGTTTCTTTCCAGAGATGCTTTTTATAAATTGAAATTTGACTTGAATATGTGGAAAGTACTATCCTTATGAACAATTTCTTATGTTTGCATTCTTACAAATGTTTTCTTCTTTTAAAGTGTTAGTGACAAACAGTCTGCGGTAACTGAATCCTCAAGGGATACAGTATCCTTATTGAGGTGAAGTAAATTTGACATTTTTCTTCTCTGTTTTTCAAATCTTTGAAGCAATTCATGCAAACTTAGGTAGACTGTAATAGCTGCATGCAAACGCTATGATCTGAAGAATGTCACAAAGTCTTACTTACCTCAACAGATAGTAAGACCCTTGAAATGGCAAACTGTGGACACCTGCCTCTTTAGATCCTGGGTTGTTTCACATTGTTTCTGCAAGGAGCACACAAGCAGGGGAGTCCTTGAATTTAAAGCCGATAATTAGTAAATTTGATTCTATCAGAAACAAGGGCATGATGCTAGGGCAGGAAAGGGATGGAGTTTACATTTCTGATAATGTCCCAAATCCTGATTTTAAGAAATTATTTTAAAAACTCTTTAATCTGCTAGAAATTTTGTAACAGACAGTGTAGCATATTCAGAGAGCGGAAAGTCTACATGAGTGATTGCCAAGTATAGAGCAGTTGGGCTGCTAAGTGGAACCGTGGAAGGAGGTGGCTGATTTGGTGTGGAGGAGGTCACTGGAGATAAGGAATTAAGGGGCCAGGATGTTATTTGGTTTATTCATGTAAACATGGAAATAATTCATGGTAATGGCAGCACTCATAAAGATCTGTGAATGATAGGAAGTGCTTTGGAAGGATAACAAATGATTATGGAAAACAGTAAATGGCAAATTTGGCCTTGGAATGCGGAATGAAGCAGAGCAAAGACTAATAAGAGTTTTGCCAAAAAAATGCACTGGTCATAGCAAACACCCTCTTCCAACAACACAAGGGAAGACTCTACACATGGACATCACCAGATGGTCAACACTGAAATCAGATTGATTATATTCTTTGCAGCCAAAGATGGAGAAGCTCTATACAGTCAACAAAAACAAGACCAGGAGCTGACTATGGCTCAGATCATGAACTCCTTATTACCAAATTCAGACTCAAATTGAAGAAAGTAGGGAAAACTGCTAGACCATTCAGGTATGACCTAAATCAAATCCCTTATGATTATACAGTGGAAATAGATTTAAGGGCCTAGATCTGATAGATAGAGTGCCTGATGAACTATGGAATGAGGTTCGTGACATTGTACAGGAGNAGGGACTCTCAAGAGTCTTCTACAACACCACAGTTCAAAAACATCAATTCTTCGGCACTTAGCTTTCTTTATAGTCCAACTCTCACATCCATACATGACCACTGGAAAAACCATAGCCTTGACTAGACGGACCTTTGTTGACAAAGTAATGTCTCTGCTTTTCAATATGCTGTCTAGGTTGGTCATAACTTTCCTTCCAAGGAGTAAGAGTCCTTTAATTTCATGGGTGAAATCTCCATCTGCAGTGATTTTGGAGCCCAGAAAAATAAAGTCAGCCACTGTGTCCACTGTTTCCCCTTCTATTTGCCATGAAGTGATGGGACTGGATGCCATGATCTTAGTTTTCAGAATGTTGAGGTTTAAGCCAACTTTTTCACTCTCCTCTTTCACTTTCATAAAGAGGTTCTTTTTCACTTTCTGCCATAAGGGTGGTATCATCTGCATATCTGAAGCTATCAATATTTCTCCCAGCAATCTTGAGTCCAGCCTAGCGTTTCTCATGATGTACTCTGCATATAAGTTAAATAAGCACGGTGACAAAGTACAGCCTTGCCGTACTCCTTTTCCTGTTTGGAACCAGTCTGCTGTTCCATGTCCAGTACTAACTGTTGCTTCCCGACTTGCATACAGGTTTCTCAAGAGGCAAGTCAGGTGGTCTGATATTCCTATCTCTCAGAATTTTCCACAGTTTATTGTGATCCACAGTCAAAGGCGTTGGCATAGTCAATAAAGCAGAAATATATGTTTTTTTTGTTTGTTTTTTTTCTGGAACTCTCTTGCTTTTTTGATGATCTAGTGGATGTTGACAATTTGATCTCTGCTTCCTCTGCCTTTTCTAAAACCAGCTTGAACATCTGGAAGCTCATGGTTCACATATTGCTGAAGCCTGGCTTGGAGAACTTTAAGCATTATTTTACTAACGTGTGAGATGAGTGCAATTGTGTGGTAGTTTGAGCATTCTTTGGCATTGCCTTTCGAAAGCCAATCTCTACTTCCACCAACCATACCCACTTTCCCCCCGCAAAAGAGAGATATGGTCCTAAGATAAGGTTTGTGTACACTGCTGGATATTTCATCTTTCATCCTGGGAGCAAAATCCAGCAGGCACCCCCAAAATATGGGACTGTTGAAAAAGTTAGAAGACCAGATCTACCCCCGAATCACCTGCTTTCATGCTGAAGTTGTTTGTTGGTTCTCCCTGAGAGCTTGTGGGTAGACAGTCTTTGCTGGAAACAGGCTATGTAATATATAAATAACACATCTAAAATAAACTTTGCAAGCGTTTAGAAAAAGTCATGAAGAACAGATCCACAGAGTTCTTAAGGCAAAGATAGGAAAGATCCTGGCTAGCTATATCCTAGAAAGAATGGATCAATGATCTGAAAGCCTGTTTCTGTCTATGATTCTATGACTCCACATCACTGTTTATTTCTATACCCAATGAAAATTCTTAATAGATCAGGGCTCAGGAATTTAGCAGGGAGGAAATCAAAGCAGTCGGAAGGCACAGGGAAAGACAAGGATGTTCTTAAAGTCTGATTAGACCTGTATTCTCTGTCTCTACCCGACAAGTTTGCCTTCAAATTAATTAAAAAGTCAAATCCAACTGTCATCCGAGTATCTGGTGAAGGAGCCAGCTGTTCATAAAACACCTTGTGCTTGCATAATAATTTTATGCTTTTCCAAGTGCTTTATCATCCATCAGCTCATTTGAACTTCATGACAACTTGGCAAAATAACTGGGCAAGAATTGCTGGGGTGGCCATAGAATTTACTGGAGCCAAGCTGCCTGAGTTCGAAGCCCAGTCCTGTCTCTTCCCAGCTGGTGATCTTGGACAAGGGGTTGATTTCTCTGTGCCCTCAATTCCTCCTCTGTAAAATGGGCACAAAATAGTGCCCGCACTGTTGGTTGATTGTTAGGAATAAATGAGTTGACATGTGGCAAACAGTTACAAGCCTGTTAGATTGTAAGAACTTAAAAAAATTAGCTTTCAGTATTATTGGTCCTTGAAAGTTGAAAGTCGTTCAAGCCATGTCTGACTGACTTTTTGCAACCCCATGGACTGTAGCCCGCCAGGCTCCTCTGCCGATGGAATTCTCTAGGCAAGAATGCTGGAGTGGGTTGCCATTTCCTTCTCCAGGGGAACTTCCCACACCAGAGATTGAACCCAGGTCTCCTGCATCACAGGCAGACACTTTACTGTCTGAGTTACCAAGGAAGCCCTGTTTTTGTTTGTTTGTTTGTTTGTTTTTTACTTTACAATACTGTATTGGTTTTGCCATACATCAGCATGAATCTGCCATGGATGTACATGTGTTCCCAATCCTGAAACCCCTCCCACATCCCTCCCCATACCATCTCTCTGGGTCATCCCTGTGCACCAGCCCCAAGAATCCTGTATCCTGCCCTGTTTTGTAAACAGTTATTTATTTATTTTTGACTGCACAGGGTCTTTGTTGCTGCTCTGGACTCTCTCTAGTTGCAGAGAGCAGGGTTTACTCTCTAGTTGCGGTGCAGAGGCTTCTCACTGCAGTGGCTTCTCCTGTTGAGGAGCACGGGCTCTACAGCGTGTGGGCCTCAGTAGTTACAGCACCAGGTTTAGTCGCTCCATAGCATGTAGGATCTTCATAGACCAGGGNTGGCTGGATGGCATCACTGACTTGATGGACGTGAGTCTGAGTGAACTCTGGGTGTTGGTGATGGGCAGGGAGGCCTGGCGTGCTGCGATTCATGGAGTCCCAAAGAGCCAGACACGACTGAATGACTGAACTGAACTGAAATGGCAATATGCCTCAATGGCATGAATCCTCAAAGGCTGAGGTTTCTATGGAAACGATCCTGAAAGTGACATTAGCAAACAGGAAGTATAGAGACCCGCCTGTGAAACCCTCTGATTCCTGGAATGTGGAAGATGACGCTAATCTCTACTCAGGCCACGAACAGAGATGTTGTACCCAGGGGAGAGCTAAACTTTAGACAAGGCATAGAAGTTGAGACTGGCATTCCAGAGCACACAGAAAATTTGAGAAGGGAGGGAAAGCATATGTGGTTGCATTAGCATTTACAGGGGTAAAAGTATAGATTTTAGGTGATAATAAAAGAGCTGCCTAAGCTAAAGTGAACTTTTTTCCCCTCTCATTTTCGTTGGGTCCTTTATAAATTGTAATAATACAAACCTTGCAGAATTGTCCAAAGTTTCTGCCCCTTCCTATATTTCCAAACAATCTTACCTTTCCAAAAAGTCCCTTTTCAGAATCTATAATTGTGATATCTACCATCATGTATAAAAGAATTTTGAAATTTCTCCAGTTGAAAGGCCAGGAGGATCTTGATTTCTGAGTAAATGAAGTGGAGAAAATAAATGATGGGAGAGCAGAAAGTCTTGACAACAGAAAGAGACCAGAGGTTAAGATGGGGTGCTGAGCAAGGGGAACACCAAAGGAAACAGGCCAAAGTAGAAGCAGGTCCTAGATAGAGATTGAAACAAGTCCTCTACGTTTTCCCATAGCCTTTCTAGTCTTTGCAGAACAAATCACAAGCTTTTGTGTTTCATTTAGGTCTCACAAAAATCTCTTTTTATCTAAGTTGAAACGTGGAAACCAACAACAAGATTTTAATAAGAAAGAGGAAAGAGTGGAAACTCCTCAAAGTAAGTACACTTATTACAGGTTTAGGAGTGGAGAATTGATACTTCCTTGAGAGCAGTCCAACCTTTGACCTAACACCTCAACACACAGACATACTTCAGAAAAGGAAAACCCCTAGGGATTAAATCCCTTGGGTTCATAGAGTTAATTAGAGGTGGTGTTTAATTTAGAAAGTCATCCTGAACACTTAGTGAATACTAAACACTTAAAGAGCAGTACAGCGTTAAGTTCTTTTGAGTCTCTGGTGACATTTTGGTCATCTGTTCAAAATATAACTTTGTTCTGTGTTTTTGTTGAAAGACACCTTATTTAGTATATATTACTGACTCATTACTGGAGAAGGAAATGGCAACCACTCCAGTATTCTTGCCTGGAGAATCCCTTGGGCAGAGGACCCTGGCAGGCCACAGTCCATTAGCCTGCAAGAGTCAGGCTCACAAGAGTCAGATGCGACTTAACAACTACACCACCACCACCATTGTTTCATTAACAATGAACCCACGGCCTAAATAATGCTTATCTAACACATATACTTTTTTCTATAAGGAACATCATACATGGCCTTCTTGCACTTAGGAACCCTAGATAAAACTTCCACAATACACTTGGGAACCATTTTAAACAGCAAAATTACCTCTTGAAAGCCCAAAAATACAGCACTAAATAGACTGTAAAAAGAATTATTTCTAGTGTGGGAACTGAAATAGGAAGACAGAGCTTCACCTCATTTAACCTCAGATGGGAACATGACTCAGATATTTTGCCACTCTGTGCATGTCCACAAAAGCACTGCACGTTTTGATTTTTGATTTACAGCTTTCAACAGGTAGGTGAATTTTCAAATACCAGAATCCATGACTATTATGAGGATGGCCATATATATAGAATCTAACTACTCTACTCATTGCATTTAGAGTTTATTATCCTTATTAAAAACACTGCTAGATTCAAAAAACAACAGTAACCAAAAAAATCTTAAAAGCAATCCATAATTATTTTCAATTAGAATTTGATTGTAAATTCCTCCTTGATATGCATTCATTCAAAAAATGTTTATTGAACCTATTGTGTTCTAATACAAAGATTTTTAAATCTTTTTGACTCAAATCTAAATACTTAATGATCAATATAAAAGTAATAGATGTACTACCTTGACGCCAGGTACATGGTAGACCTGCAGTAAAACTTTAAAAAAAATTTTATTGATGTATAATTGATTTACAATGCTGTGTTAGTTTCAGATGTACAGCAAATTGAATCTGTTTTACAAATACATGTATACACTCTGTGTTAGATTGTTTTCCTACATAGGCCATTGTAGAGTACTGAGTAGAGCTCCCTGTGTTATAATATATGCAGTAAATATTAATTGAACAAATTTATTCATAGCAGATGGTCAATGATAGGGCAAAGAAATACTTGCTTCATGTTGGTGAAGTTCCTAGGAATGACTAGGAATCAAAATTTTAATTTTAGTGTATGTGCTGGCAAATGACTAGGAATCAAAACTTTACTTTTAGTGTATGTGGTGCCAAAGTGAGCACTGGAGTCCTAATTCTAAAATAAACTAAAAATAATGAACTAAAATAATTGGAGGGTTTTTCCTGGACTTTTAATTTCTTAATACAAAGTTCAGAGAAATGGAAGCATACACTTTTCTACACTGTTGTTGATCAGTAATTAGACTGATGAAAACTATAATCTCTTTGTAGAGTAGTTTGGCAGTGACTGGATATTGAACAGGCGATCCTATGAGTTTTAGTACATTTCTTAACTTTTTGTTAGTTGTTAGTAATATATATGTGTGTGTGTACGCGCGTGCGTGCACATGCCTAGTCCGTTAGTCATGTCCGACTCTTCACTACCCCAGTATCCTTGAAAGTTTTCAGGCAAGAATACTGGAGTGGGTTGCCATTTCCTCCTCTGGGGGATCTTCCTGACCACTCTGTAAGTGCCACAGAGTGTACAACGAGACTTAATGGGTTGGAACAGGACAGCTTGCTACAGTGCAGCAGATTGTGTGTGGCAACAGCATAGTTGTTCTGGTTTCCCTCCCTCACCAGGTCCCAAAGATAGCATAATGCACCCAGGTAGATGCTGCACAGGCAGTAGGTTGTACTGCAAAGAGGAACTTGGGGCCAAGGGTACTCTTTGAGTAAGCAACAAGTAAATAATCCAGTTCCCTTCTCCAAGAGAGAGTAGTTACATGGTGGTCAGGCTGTGGTTCCAGTGACCTATTTAGGTACCTGACTAACTGCAGAAACTGTTGAGTAAAATCTTAGCAAGAACTACAGGAATGCTCAGAGCTTCTGATTAATTACCTCTCCTAAGACATGATTTTAGAAAAATCTTGTTAAGTTCTGCAAAGAACCCTATTGAAATTTTATTTGAAATTACATTGTAATAGATAATTTTGGAGAGAGCTGACACATTTATATTGTCTTCGTATGCACAAAAGCATTTCTCTATTTAGATTGTCTTATGTATATTTTTCTTACAGCATGTGTGTGTGTATACACACACTTACAAATATAGTAAAACTTTACAACTTACTGCATGTAGATGTTAACTACTTTTGCTAGATTTATCCCTAAGTATGTTTTATATTTTGTTACTATTATAAATATTATCTTTTGATTATTTAAATATCTTAACTGTTGCTAATGTACAGAAATACTGTTGAGTTTTGTTTATTGATCTTGTATGGAACCATCTTGCCAAATCCTTTTTAAATTCTATGTGTAGATTCTTTTAGGTTTCTGTACAGTACAGTAGGGATGAGGGGCTCCAACTCTTTGCAGTCAACACATACTGCTATCTCTGCCTCAGAAACAAAGGGATTGATAAGTGACTTACCTGAGGGCAGGCAGCTGAAACAGGTGGCATAAAATCAGAACTCAAACCGTAGTTCTTTTGATTCCACATATTGTCATATCTAATCGGACATAAACTTTTCTGCACATTTAAAAAGATTTGTAAAATGAAAACACAGATACTCTATTTATTTTTAAAAATCTGTATAAGTAAACCTATGTAGTTGAAAACCACATCATTCAAGGATCAACTATATATATACAATTTTCTTTCAATAATGACCATTCTATTTCTTTTCATGTGTATATACATTTATTTATCTTACTAAACTGTAAATAAGAGAAAAATATTTATTTAAGTGGTGGTAGTTAAATAGATAACAAATATATAAATCTTCTTTGATGAATCCTCATTACATTTTCTGAGACAACTGCACACAGCTAGATGCAGTGTGAGACATTCCTTATTTTGGGGCCCAGACAGCTTTGTTGAGCCCAGTGTCAGTGCATACATAGGGAGTTCTCATCGCCTTCATGGCATATTTCCAGATCTCTTTGAGTGCCAGAGGGACTTCTTTTTTTCTTTTTGGCTGCACTGGAACTTTGTTACTGTGTGCAGGCTTCAGGGCAACTCTATAGTTGTGGTGTGTGGGCTTCTCACCGCTGTGGCTTCTCTGATTGCAGAGCTGGGCTCTGGGCACCTGGGCTTAGCTGCCCACAGCATATGGGGTCCTCCCGGAGCAAGAATTGAACCCTGTGTCTCCTGCTTTGGCACATAAATCCTCAACCACTGGACTACCAGGGAAGCAGGCGCTTCTTGAAACCTACTCCATTGATATGTTTGTGGATGTTGATGGTGTCATCTCTGAGTACCATCTCACTGATGGCAGAGTGCCCCTTCTCGCCACCCTCTGCATGAACAATTCTGCCAAGCCCTTGTTGGAAAGGAAACAGATGCCCCCTGATTTTCAAAGGCTAATTTTTGCATTTATACCACACTGCTTCCAGATTCAAAGGAAAAAGATTAAACAGATTTTTTTAAATAGCTATAAAATAAATAGGAATTTCATGATAACCTTTAAAAATACAGTTCTTTTAATGTGGGACAGTTTTTGATGACAGTGTTTCTGCTTTTAGGTGGAAGAAGGAAAAGGAACAGTAGACAAGCCACTGAAAGCAAGAGAATACGTATTTTAAGAAGTCAGCCTGTAACTCCTGAAAAGCATCGGTCTAGGAAAAAACAGGTACTTGTTTATTTTAATTTAATAATGCTTAATGTATATATTACAGTCATAAGGAGTAATTGTGATTATTTCACATTATTTCTGTTCAACGCTAAAAAATCTTGAGAATAAAATGTTTCCTCTTTGCCATTTTAGATAAATTGATCAAATTGCCTGTTCAGAGTTCACTCACATTTTAAAGCTAATCTTGGGTATTAATGACATGTATTTAGAATTATCCATCCTACAGTCCATTCATCAGATGTAGGGTAAAACTTAAATCCACATGATAAACTTATTTTCATATCTTCTTAACATAGGTTCAGTTTAAATAAGATTTTTGTGTGCTTTAAAAAAGGAGATTCCATTTGATATAGAATTTTTCTATTCAGAAAGCTGAGTCAGTTTTAGGGCTCAGTCATTTGTTTTTTCTCTCAGTGATTATAGTCCTGTGCTATCTCTAGTTGCTGAAGCCATTGTTTACTGTTTTATCTGGTTTTCTAGTTGTTTACAGTAGATGAGTAAATTATTTAAGATGATTTTCTTTTTTGATAAGCTATTTGCAGATGGTTCATTGTTGATACGTTGGGATAGGATCAAGTCCTGGACTCTCCAGGTTGGTCTAAAATCCAGAAGTCTCTGCCTTATATATTTGTCTTTCCCTGTGGTTCTTCTGGTAACAGTTCTAAATGGAATTATAGGTGTTACTTAGCGATATATATCAAGAAAACAGTTTCTCTTTTTTATATATTTGAAACAACATGTGGGATATCAACTGCACAATTAAATATAGGTGATATTGTCTATCACTATTTATTATGCCAAAAATTCTGTGTCTGGTTTTATTTTTAGCTTTCTACTGTTGGCATTTTGGTGGGATAACTTGTTAGATGAGCGACCAATTTTATTTTATTTTGTGTTGACATTTGGATTCTTTAAAAATTTTGATTGCAGTAGTCTTGCACAGTTTCTTGGACAGTTTCTTTTCTCCTGCTTTTGTATGTTAAACAAAGGTATTTTTGCCTGCCTTATCACAATTTAAAAAGAGGCCTTCCTTTGTAAATTTACTCAGAAGAAAAGTAAGTGGCTTTCAACAATAAAGACTTTTTTCCCATGGGTGATATATAATGGGAATTATTGTATGGTATTTTTAAATTATAAATAATATCACTGTTTAATATACATCATCTGTTTTATTTTAAAACATGTCTACACTACATTGAGCACCAACATACAGGTATGACCAGGAAACAAATTCATAGTCTTGTCTCAGCGGGCAGTGAGTTCAGTCTCTGTCTTGAGATCGACTGTTATTTTTCACAGTAAGAGAAAAAAGATAGAAAAGATGAAAAGAACATTATTCCCAACTCCTGTTGAGGAATCTGAATGATGAACTGGAAGGATATTTCAGTTTATAAAGCTCTTCCAAAGCCCTTTCTGCCAATCAGTTGATATTTAAATATGGACCCTGGGGTGGTAGACCAACTGGATTTGAGCAGCACAGGGGCACACTGTTTAAAGTAACATCCACATGTTACTGCAAACAGTGGGAGGGATGGACTGTGCTTTCAGACTGATAGTTTACTCTTTCCTGTTTTATGAACCCATAAAATTTAGAGGATGTCAAAACTGCACCACCACAATCGTGACACAGCGTCTGCTCAGCATAAACACTTTGTTTAGGGGAAAAATCCAGTTGGCCCTTGGGAAAAAATGTCCTGCGTTGGATGGTTCCAATACATAATACTCAGTTATGAACCCACAAGAATACGTGCTTTATCATGAAGACTAGAAATCAGGTCTCTAAATCCAGCTGCTTTTTTAAAATTAGTATTTTATATGATTATGTTTGCCTCCCATATCTTTCCTCTGAGGCAGAAAGGAAACCAGCAGACTGGTAGGTTCTATTCTCAGAGACACACACAGGTTTTTTTCTGTTTGGGGACTATGGTTCTCAGTTTCTAGAATAGTTGAGCCTCTGGTAGCTTCCTCAGCATCATGGTCTGAGATCTCCATATTCCTGAACAAAGCCAATTTGAAGGTTTTGTGTCATGGGAGAGAGAGGTCACCACTTTAGCTCTGGCTTTCTCTCATCTAAGAGAAATAAAGGGGGTAGGTAGGAGCAGACCATTGAGTCATCAGGTCATCACTGGAGAATACAGTAGAGCAAGCCTATAGCTTCCCTGGTGGCCTTCTAAGGAACAATCCCTTCTCCAAAGTATAGACTTATTATTTATCAGATAAAATAGATGCCTTTGAAATGATTTACATGGACCAGTGGAAGATAGTTGCTCATTACATATTTCGAAGTTTCGGGTTTTGACTTGATTATTCACACCAAATCAGGCTTTAAAAATAGACCAAACTAGGCTAGAATATATACATTTCAACAGATAAGAAAGTACAAAATGCCTGTGCCATTTACTGACATAGCGCTAGATCCAAGGACTCTGTTGTTGTAAATAAACGATACCATTTTTAAAGCATTGGGGTTTTTTTCTAAAAGGCATTGAAAATGATATGCAATTTAAAAATATAAGTTGTATAACTCTTTAGCCTTAAGGAAAGAAAAGATTGGTGCATATTAATTTGTCCCATGCTGTCTATATCTTGAGTTATGGGCATGGCTAGATTTAATTTTATTTTTCTCAAGCAAAGCAAAGACAAAAGAGAATAGTACCAAGGGCACAGTTTTTACTTTTGTCCTGAAATACATTGTCTTAAACTCTTAGTTAACCACGTGTCATTATGAAGGGAATCTAGTATAATAGGTCACCTGTATAAAACAAAGAAATGAAATTTTGAGTTTTAAGCAAAAAAGTAGACTTATGAAATTGTGCTGTCCTTATATTTTCTTTCTAATCTTAACACTGATAAGTACATTGTGTCACTTAATTCAGTTCCATCTATGAACAATAGAGGTTGACCTCTTTAAGTTTTCTAAACTTTTATTTTTGTTTTTGGCTACCCTGTGTGGCTTGCATGATCCTAGTTCCCCAACCAGGGATGGAAGACTATAGTTTCTGTTTGCTATACGATTACTGATATATTCCATATGGTGTTTTTTAAGACTCTTTCCCCTTTAAATCATAGATGAAAGTAAGCAAGGACTGTTAAAAAAAACATTCAGATCAAACAATATAAGCCATAATCTTAAAGTAACAATAATATGTCAAGTTACAGTTGCTCGTTTTCAATAGAAGAAAAAAAATTAAATGTTTAATGTTAAACATTGAGGTTTTCAATTAACTTTTACTGACAAAATTATAACTTCTAGATCAGAGGTTGACAAACTTTCTATAAAGTGCTAGGCAGTCAGCCATATACAGTTTCTGTCAGCATATTGTTTTTATTGAAAACAATTTTTTAAAATGTAAAAGCCATTGTTTAGCTCCTGTGCTGTACAGGGGGCAGTAGCCTGCCTAACCCTTGCTGTATATGATCCACTGGAAATAGCATTTAAACTTTGGTTGCACTCAGGAACCTAAATAGTATTCAAGCAGAGAATATTAGAGAAACAGGCTTTTGTATTTTATCAGATATCATCTGTGCTCTCTATTAAATAATTACTGAGATTAAAACAAGGAAACAGTGCTGTGTATATGAGATTTGAATAAATCAAAGGCTACTTTTTAAAACAGAATAAATGTGTGACAGCTTCTTACACAACAAAAATTCTTAACTTGAAGGACCATAGAATTGATAGGTTTTCTTAAGGGGATTCTAAGTGGCTCCTGAAATTTCATGTAAAGTGTTATGTACTTTCACTTGTCTGCAAAATGAGTCCATAGCTTTCATCACATTCTCAAAGATTTACGTGAACCCAGAGATTAATCAATAAGTACATCCCTCTCCCCTTTAAACTCCTTACTGCACACATGCAGAATTTATATCTCCCTTGGTTTTGTGTCAGTTAGTAATGAGCAGTGTGGTGAGGCTTTTAGGATTGGTGACTGGTGAGGGAAGTGGGCTGGCTTGTCAGGACAGAAGGTCATAGGACAGATGTCAGTCTTTGTCTAGAGGGTGAGTAGTCTTATACTTGTAGGCAGCATCATTGCTGAGAGGCGACAGCTCAAACAAACTTCTGCAGGAGGTATAATGATGCTGCCAGTTTTATGGCACTGAGTCTTACACAAGATCGTTTTGATCTCCTATTTGTCTGCAAGCACTTTGAGTTTCTTTTTGGTGTGTCAGACAGTTGAGCTGGATTCTTTTTTTTTTTCCTCTTTTTTTTTTTAATTGCCATCTTGTTATTGTTCAGTCATTAAGTCATGTGCAACTCTTTGTGACCCCATGCACTGCAACGCAGCAGTCTTCCTGGCCTTCGCTATCTCCCAGAGTTTGTGCAAACCATGTCCATTGAGTCAGTGATGCCATCCAACCATCTCATCCTCTGTCGTCCCCTTTTTCTCTTGCCCTCAGTCTTTCCCAGCATCAGGGTCTTTTCCAAATGAGTCAGCTCCTTGTATCAAGTGGCCAAAGTTTTGAAGCTTTGGCATCAGTCCAACATTCCAATGAATATTCAGTTGCCATCTTAGCCATTTTAAAGTGTATATTCAGTGTCATTAAACACCTCCTATGCTACCGTTACCACCATTCATCCACAGAGCTCTTTTTATCTTACAAAACTGAAACTCTGTACCCATTAAACAGTAACGTCTCATTCACCCCGCCCCCACAAGCATCTGGCAACCAACTTTCTACTTTCTCTCAATTTGACTATGGTAGGTACCTCATATAAGTGGAAATCTACAGTATTTTTCTTTTGTATTTGACTCCTTGCACTTAGCATAATGTCCTCATTTACCTTGAGGACAAGATTATTTCCCTTGTAGTATGTGTCAGAATCTTCCTTTTTTAAAGCTAATGATATTGTATTTATATACCACTTTTTGTCTATTATGTATAATACTGCTGTCAACAGGAATGTGCACCTTTCAAGTCTCTGCACTCAGTTCTTTTGGCTGTATTCAAAAGAATATAGAATTCTATTCACAGGTAGAATTGTTGGGTCACACGATGCTTTTAACTTTTAAGGGACCACCACACTTTTCCCTAGCAGTCACGTAAGTTTTCATTGCCACCAATAGCACATAAGAGTTCCAGTTTCTCCTTATCCTCACCAGCACGTGTTATTTTCTGTGTTTGGTTGGTGGTTTCATGGTGTACCTCCTAATGAGTTTGAGGCAATATCTTCGAGGGTTTTGGATTTGCTTTTCTGTAATGATTAAGTGACATTGAACATGTTTTCAAGTGCTTATTGGCTATTTATATATCTTTTTTTGGAGAATTGTCTACTCAAGACCTTTATTCATTTTAAAAATGTATTTAGAGTAAAACATCAGAGAAGGCAATGGCACCCCACTCCAGTACTCTTGCCTGGAGAATCCCGTGGACAGAGGAGCCTGGTAGGCTGCAGACCATGGGGTCGCTACTAATCGGGACACAACTGAGCGACTTCACTTTCACTTTTCACTTTCATGCATTGGAGAAAGACATGGCAACCCACTCCAGTGTTCTTGCCTGGAGAATCCCAGGGAGTGGGAAGCCCGGTGGGCTGCCGTCTATGGGGTTGTACAGAGTCGGACACGACTAAAGTGACTTAGCTGCATAGTAAAACAGCATAAAATTTGTCACCTTAATTGTTTTTAAGTGTATGATTCACTGGCATTAAATGCATTCACATTGTACAACAGCCTCCAGAGCTTTTTCATCTTGCGAAATTGAAACACTATGCTCATTAGACAGCCCCCTATTTCCCTTCCTCCCGTTCCCGTCAACCATTATTCTACTCTTTGTTTCTGGGAATCTGACTATTGTAGGTGAAATCATTTGCCCTTTCATGACAGTATTTGCCCTTTCATGACTGATGATGGATGAATTTTTAAACCAAACGTGAGTCAGCTGGGGAAATCATTCGTAGTTCAGAAACAGTAAATCATTCAGATGACCCTACGTATTGCTTCTCAGCATGTCAGCAGAAGGAAAAGTTAGTTGGTCACCTCTAGCAAATGCCAAGTATCAGTAATCTTTTTCTATGTATAATAGTGAATTTGATTTCTAAAATTTTTCAATCATTTTCTCCAAAGACAAAATAATGCATCTTTAATTAGTTCGTGTTATTTATGTTCTCAGATATCTGTTGGAGAAAGTGAGAAGATTTTAGTTGTATGTGTGTTTGTACTTTGCCCAACATAGAACAGGGTTTTCACTGAGTTCATTAGGGAAGAATTAAATATTCGTAAGTTCTATTTGGTCTTATATGAATCCTACACATCTCTAAGGCTTCCCAGGTGGGCACTAGTGGTAAAGAACTCACCTGCCAGTGCTGTAGACACAGGAGACTCGGGTTCAGTCCCTGGGTTAGAAAGATCCGCTGGAGGAAGAAAGAATACTGGAGGGAGAAATACTCTAGTATTCTTGCCTGGAGAATCCCATGGACAGAGGAGCCTGGCCGACTGCAGTCCATGGGGTCACAAAGAGTTGGACATGAGTGAGTACGCATGAGAGCAAGGAAGAGGGAGAGAGACACATCTCTAACCTGTTAACAGCCGTCGAATTTTAAGAGACATTGTGGGCTTAAGTCAGACAAACTGGGTTTGTGTTTAGTTCTCACACCTTATAGCTGTCTGATTTGGGGCAGCAGAGCCATAGTGTTCATGCAAAATGAACAGTAATATAGTCAGGACCCTTGATAATATCACTACAACAAGATCTTACAGAAATCGAAGATATGTTCACAGAATTTCTTCCACCATTAAGAAATTGTAACATATTGGTTTTTTAAAAATTTGTATTTAGATATGTTAAAGAATTGTTTCTGTGAATAACTGTTCTACTTTTTATCCACTTTTGACAGATGTTAACTAGACTTATTGTGATGATCATTTCACAATATGTATGAATACTGGGTCATTATGTTGTATACCTGAAACTAATGCTATTTGTCAAGAACTGGTTCTGTGATTAACTATCCTACTTTGCATCAAAAGGCATGGCTTTGGGAAGAAGACAAGAATCTGAGATCTGGTGTGAGGAAATATGGAGAGGGAAATTGGTCTAAAATACTATCACATTATGAATTCAACAACCGAACAAGCGTCATGTTGAAAGACAGATGGAGGACTATGAAGAAGCTAAAACTGATCTGTTCGGACAGTGAAGACTGAGAGTTTGCAGAGCTTGATGAGATGACAGTTTAACACTCTAATCACTGCATGTTGTTTGAAAGTTGGTCAAAATTCTGTTTAAAGCATTACAGTATTTTTTCTGTGGCACAGTCATTCATTATGAGGATTTGTGCTGTTTAAGAGCATTACCATCATTGTATTCTTTAAGAATCTTTTTCCTTTAATAAAAAACATAAATTTTGTGGAACCCTAGTGCTTTCAATCCTCCTACCTCCAAACCCTATTCCAATAAAAAAGTGAAAGCCTGATTAGAGGAAAAATATATTGCTGTTAACCTGCTGTGTATGTGTGGGCTGACTTCAACTCTGTGACACTCCTGAAGTTTCTAAATCAGTGAATAAGAGGCCTTTGACATAAGGCGTAATGATTTATGACCTTAATACTTAATTACTTAACACATTCGCTTATAGAATGATAAATATACAAAGTAATCTATGAGATATACTTAAATTTTCCTTTTAAGTAGTTTCATATAAAGGAAAAAACTTGAAAATGTAATACCCATAGGACAGAGGTTCTACTACTACCAAGAATAGCTTATGTTTCATTTAGGTTTGACTTTGGTTCTGGTGTTAAAACTTTGACAGAGATAGTTTAAATAAAGCTTCTTTATAACCTGGTGCCATAAATATCAATTTCACTGATATTTTCATTTAGTTAGATAAATATCAGGCCTAAATAGCATTCTGTAAATGTTTAAATTGGCTTTAAACATAATCATTTTAATGTCTATGATAAATAGTAAGTAAATAAAATCCTGCTCACCTTATTAGACAATTTTTGAGTTTTTACCAACATGTTCTTTAGAGAATTTTTCAAAAACTAGAATTATTTAGCGTTTTGAGTTATGTATGTTTTATTAATATGTGAAAATGCTTAAGTATTTGGACAAAAAAGGAAATGATTATTTTGTCATTTGTTTTTCTATTAAAGTGTTATTCATTACTTTCTCATTGTTCCTGAGTTTGTGAGTTTGTTGTCTTATATGTATAATAAATTAAAATGTGGATAATCTTTCCTGGTTCTATCTGTCCTGCTACAGTATAGTTACCGTCATTGTGTTTACTGCAGACATTTTGATGATCAGTGCCAAAGCTGATGGCTTTTATTTATGAGCCAAAATAGACCAGTTTGTCAACCTCTTTCCAAACACCCTAAATCATCAAATCTATACTGATAGGAACTATAAGATGCTCAGTTATTTCATGAGCTACTAAAAAAGATCACTATGAATTACGCTATAATGTGGTGATTTCTTATTAGAATTTTATTTTTAATTAAAGAACTGTTACAGATTTATTTAAGCATAGATTTTCATTATATAACTTGTGGATACATAGAAAAGTGAAATAAATTGGGTTATTGTATTCCTAAATGCTTCCTCATTTTTATCTGAATATTTTGAATTTTTAAACTGAAATTTATTCAGACATCTAGAGTCCCATACAGTTGTAAGAAATAATAGGTCCTTGTACACCTGCTCCAGCTTCCCCCAGTGTCAGTTAAACCATAGTAAGTCACCATCAGATTATTGATATAAATCATCAGTTTTACCCGGGTTTTCCCAGTCTTAACCGTGTGTGTACGGTGTATGTAATTCCAAAAAACTTAGCACTTGTGTAGGTGCATGTGTCTACCACAGGCAAGATACTCCAACACGGTGAGGATCCCTTCTGTTGCCACTCATCTTTCCTACATCATTCCTCCAACCCTCGGCAACCATTAATCTGCCCTTCATTTCTAAAACAATCATTAAAACGGTTACATAGAGAATGACAAACTGGGGAGTTCCAGAGAGCCTTCCTTTTTCTGAAGCAAATATTAAGCTGGCAAAAAAAAAAAAAAAAAATATTAGAGTCAACTTTTTGAAACGAATCTAATAACTTAAATGGGGAGTGCTCATGAGAAAAGAGCCTGCTAAATTGTGGAGCATTCTGGTGGTTTTCCTTACCCTGCTTGAGGGGACCAGTGATATGTGTTGTCGGCGTGTAGTTTGATGATGTGGGAGAGGCCAACACAGATCTTGTGCTCAGGATTGTGGTGGGGGGTTTCCATGTCTGGCAGTTGCCTGAGGGTTCAGAGATTTGCCTTTGTTTTGCCCCTTCTGAACTCATGGGCTTTAAAATTACATCTGCCTGGGGTCAGAGACAGCAGACAGATTGAAGAGCCTGTAGAAGAAGGTCAGTTCAGTTGCTCAGTAGTGTCTAACTGCGACCCCATGGACTGCAGCATGCCAGGCTTCCCTGTCCATCACCAACTCCTGGAGCTTGCTCAAACTCGTCCATCGAGTTGGTGATGTCATCCAATCATCTCATCCTCTGCCATACCCTTCTGCCTTCAGTCTTTCCCAGCATCAGGGTCTTTTCCAATGAATCAGCTCTTCCCATCAGGTGACCAAAGTATTGGAGCTTCATCTTCAGCATCAGTCCTTCCAATTCAGGACTGATTTCCTTTAAGATGGACAGGTTGGCCTTGCAGTCCAAGGGACTCAAGAGTCTCTCCAACATCACAGTTCAAAAGCATCAATTCTTCGGCACCCAGCTTTATTTTAGAGTCCAGCTCTCACATCCATACATGACTACTGGAAAAACCATAGCTTTGACTAGACGGACGTTTTTTGGAAAAGTAATGTCTCTGCTTTTTAATATGCTGTCTAGGTTGGTCATAGCTTTTCTTCCAAGGAACAAGCATCTTTTAATATGAAATTAAGGTATGTGGTAGGTAAAGGCTTTGAAAGTCTTGAGTAAACCAGGGAATCCAGAAGACCAGGCCTCTGTGCCTAGGACTAGACACAGTCTCGGGAAAGACCTGGGAGCACCCTAGCCCTCTGCTGTGTGATCTTTAGGCTTCGTAAGTGCCGGAGATGGGGGCTAAGGCAGAGTCAGTTATAGGTGGCCTGGTTCAGCGTTGAATGAGCTACCCAACTCAGAGCCAAGGTGCAAAGGCTGGGAGAGTGTCTGGTTTTTTTCCTTAATTGATTAATTACTTTTATTTATTTTTTATTTCTCTGGGTCTTCCCTTGCTGCATGCAGGCTTTCTCTAGTTGCTGTGAACGTGAGCAGGGGCTACCTTCTAGTTGCAGAGCACAAGCTTCTCATTGTGGTGGCTTCTTTTGTTGTGGAGCATGGGCTTAGGCACATGGGCTTAGTTCCCCCATGCATGTGGGATCTTTCCAGACCAGGGATTGACCCCATGTCCCCTGCATAGCCAGGTGGATTCTTAACTGCCGGATCACTAGAGAAGTCCTGTTTTTGATTTAAGGAAATGAACTACTTTGTATTCTTTGTCTTTTTTAACCCCCACTCAACATATTCATGTTGTATATAGCCATACTTGTTCATTTGCATTTCTACAAAGTAAAGGTTATATAATTCAGTTCAGTCACTCAGTTGTGTCCGACTCTGTGACCCCATGAACTGCAGCACACCAGGCCTCCATGTCCATCACCAACTCCCAGAGTCCACCCAAACCCATGTCCACTGAGCTGAGATGCCATCCAACCATCTCATCCTCTGTTGTCCCCTTCTCCTCCTGCCCTCCATCTTTCCCAGCATCAGGGTCTTTTCAAATGAGTCAGCTCTTTGCATCAGGTGGCCAAAGTATTGGAGTTTCATCTTCAACATCAGTCTTTCCAATGAACACTCAGGACTGATCTCCTTTAGGATGGACTAGTTGGATCTCCTCGCAGTCCAAGGAACTCCCAAGAGTCTTCTCTAACATCACAGTTCAAAAGCATCAATTCTTCAGTGCTCAGCTTTCTTTATAGTCCAACTCACATCCATACATGACCACTGGAAAAACCATAGCCTTGACTAGGCGGACCTTTGTTGACAAAGTCATGTCTCTGCTTTTTAATATGCTGTCTAGGTTGGTCATAACTTTCCTTCCAAGGAGTAAGCGTCTTTTAATTTGGCTGCAATCAACATCTGCAATGATTTTGGAGCCCAGAAAAATAAAGTCAGCCACTGTTTCCTCATCTATTTGCCATGAAGTAATGGGACCAGATGCCATGATCTTAGTTTTCTGGATGTTGAGTTTTAAGCCAACTTTTTCACTCTCCTCCTTCACTTTGATCAAGAGGCTCTTTAGTCCTTCACTTTCTGCCATAAGGGTGGTGTCTGCATATCTGAGGTTATTGATATTTCTCCCGGCAATCTTAATTCCAGCTTGTGCTTCCTCCTTATATCACAGCTATTTCAGTTATGGAAATAAATGAAACCACTCAAAAATGAAAAAAAATAGGCTATTTATTCAGAGCTTGCTATATTAAGGAAGCCAGCCACCATCACTTGTGTTTGGCCGAGATGCCTGCAGATGTTTATAGTGGGAAAGCTTTGTAGTCAAAAACTAAGGCTTCAGGCATGCTCTAATTGGAGCTTGTTGGCATGAGGAAGCTGGAGGCCGGCCAACTAGCAGCAGGCATCTTATATGATTGTTTTGGGGAACATACTTGGCTTACTCTGCTCTTTAGTTGAAAGTAGGGACCAAAAAAATTGGGATGTTGGTAGTCATCAACTGAGTCCTGCCCATTCTGGGTAGATAGCTTTGGGAATTCAGTTCCTCATTCTAAACTGCTTGCCAAAGATGTTATGGCTCCGTGTTGTCATGTAAGTTCTGCCCATTGTCAATTTTTAGATTCATTCTCTGAGTTTCCAGTTTATGCCTGCAGGGCTTTTCCAATTTACATGAAGTGTAATATTATGAATAATATTAGGGACTTCCTGGTTGTGCAGTGGCTAAGACTGCCCTTCCAATGCAGCACCCAGGTTTAATCCCTTGTCAGGTCCCAAATGCTACAGCTAAGAGTTCACATGCCACAACTAAGACCCAATGCAGCTGAATAAATGTTTAAAGAGGAATAATATTAACTGTTACATTTATTATAAAATATTAGGTATGATATTGTAAAAGAATCCTAGTGTGTGTTTGGGATCGACATGTACACGCTGCTATATTTAAAATGGGTAACTAACAAGGACCTACTATAGAGCACAGGGAAGTCTGCCTAATGATGTGTGGCAGCCTGAGTGGGAGGGGAGTTTGGGGGAGAGTGGATACATGTACATGTATGGCTGAGTCCCTTCACTGTTCACCTGAAACTATCACAACATTGTTTGCTAATCAGCTATACTCCAATACAAAATAAAAAGTCAGAAAGAAAAAAATACCCTGTTGAGGACCATTTCACAAGGCTTCTAAATCTCTACGCCTCTGAAAGGCTGAATCTTTGCCTTCACACTTTAATCAGTGCCTTGACTGATACGGAAATTCTAGTTTCAAAATTATTGTCCTTCAGAACTTGGCGGCTTTATTCTGTTAGACTTAAGTATCCAGTGATGATGAGAAGACTGCTGTTTCTCGTGGGAATTCTTGTTCCTTTGTAGGTAATCTGCTTTTCTTTCTTTGAAACATTTTATAGTCTTTTCTTGATCCTTGATTTTAAATTTCACAAGTTTGTCTCTAGGGGTGGGGAGTTTTAGAATCCATTTTGTTTGTGCTTGGTAGGACTGCCACACCGCAAGAAGAATGGCCCTACTTCCATCTTCTTTTCTACGTGTTTTAAAGGGTATGGTCCTTCTATTCTGGTTTATCCATCCATAGAGTCCTATGTGCTTTCAATCTTCAAAAAGTTTCTTCGAAATCTATGAGCTGATTCCATCCCTGCCTTCTCATCTGTGTTATAGACTCTGTGTTACAGACTCTTCCATGAATCCTATAATCTCAATGGGAGTTGAGGAAGAATATAAACATGTTTATCCATCTGTCACCTTGACCTAGAATTTTCGCTTCTCTTTCAATATATTCATCAGAATATTCAGGTTTTCTAAACCATCTTACACTTATTTGTACAAACCTTCACCAAAATAGTCTTAGAGGGCAGAACTAGTTTTATTTTACATCATTTTGGTGCATTCCTAGAAGAAATGGTAATTGCAATTTTTATACCAGAGTAGAACTAAACAATTTAAGTTATTGCTATTGCTATTTATGCATAATTTCAACATTCTCAGATAAAAACGTCCCAAGAAAGGGAACTCCCTGGTGGTCCAGTAGTTAAGAATAGGCCTGCCAATCCAGGGGATATGAGTTTGATCCCTGGTCTGGGAACTAAGATCCCACAGGCTGCAGGGCAACTAAGTCCATGCGCCACAACTACTGAGCCCGCAGACAACTGCTGCTGAAGCCCCCACACTCCGGAGCCTGTGCTGCACAGGAGAAGCCACTGCAGTTTCAAAGCTGCACACTGCGACCTGAGAAAGCTGGCCCAGAAACAAAGGCCCAGTTCAGACGGAAAGAAAGAGAGAACTTTTTTAAATCCCAAAAAGATCCTAAAAAAGAACAACGGGATTATAGTTTACCTTGCTCCTTTTTCTACTCCTTTCTTTTCTCTTCTCATTTCCCCTCCCCCAGGTTTTCTCTACTGAATGATCACCAACTTTAATTCCTTTCCCCTTCTTTCCTGAGTGGGTATATCTACTTTTGTTCAAATTACTTTTCTCATGCACTTTTGAAAAGCAGCCTATTAAGTAGTGCTGCTGCTGCTGCTGCTGCTGATGCTGATGCTAAGTCGCTTCAGTCGTGTCCGAATCTGTGTGACCTCGTGGACTGCAGCCTACCAGGCTCCTCCATCCATGGGATTTTCCAGGTAACAGTACTGGAGTGGGTTGCCATTGCCTTCTCCTAAGCAGTGTTAGAGCCTGTAAATCATTGTAGAATGTCATTGGAAAGGACCCCCACTCTAACGTACTCATTAAAAAGGAATATCAAAGAAGTCTTAAATTCCTTGATCTTTACCTCTGAAAATAAGAAATTGGGGGTTCTTCATTCATCATTTAGACCACATGTTTCAGTTTGTTTCGGTTTTGTACTGTTTCCGTGGGCTTTGCTAGAAGTAATACCAAGCTTTTCAAGATCATTATTTAGTAGTTATGTCTTCCAGCCCTTGAAATTCTTCATAAGAATAGAAATAACAAAAATATGCTTCAATATGAAAGTAATTAATGGTCATGAAGTGAAAGCTAAATATGTAATTTGAAAAACTGATTTTATACAACTCAAATATGCTGAATGTTATAACATATTGGAACCATAAATACATCATAGCTTTATTGCTGTTAGACATCACACATATGCCTATCAATTCTAAAATGTTTTCTTTTGGCTTTTGTGAGATTTTTTGTTTATTCTCTGACTTGTCCAGAAAACTTGGGTATTTTCTAGCCAAACAAGTAAAGAGCTTTTCAAAATGTGAACAGAAAGTTTATTTACTGGTATAAAATTTTGAGTAACGTTGAAAGTTACCCAAGTATGCCTTCAAAAGTTTTGTTTTACAAATGTTAGAAATGATCGTGAAATGTTAATAATGAGCTGATAGTTGAAGTTTCT
Organism: Neotragus pygmaeus; assembly: GCA_006410875.1. Lineage (NCBI taxonomy): Eukaryota > Metazoa > Chordata > Mammalia > Artiodactyla > Bovidae > Neotragus > Neotragus pygmaeus. Next base: position 1,160,601 of record SJYV01037343.1, on the reverse strand, counting down.
AACTCTGATGAGACTCAAATTTTTATTGTTAACTTGTGAAGAATTTAATTTACCACAAAACAGTCCTGAGATTTAAACAAATACATTCTCAGAAATATTGCTACTCTCAGCATTAAATATTGGGAACTTTTCCATTCCTATTAAAGTTGCTATTGTCATTATATCATTACATGTTAAGTGCCAAGAAATAGGTATTTTAGTAAATCACTTGTTAGTAAATAATATTTTATACATATGATATCAAAGGAATTTCATATACAGGCACACCTCATTTTATAGTGCTTTGCAGATATTACTTTTTTTTTTTTTACAAATTGAAGGTTTGTGGCAACCCTAGATTGAGTAAATCTATTGGTGCCATTTTTCCAATATCATTTGCTCACTTTGTGTGTCTGTGTTACATTTTGGTGGTTCTCAGCATATTTCAAACTTCTTCATCATTATTATTATACTTGTTCAGGTGATCTTCAATCAGTGATCTCTGATGTTACTACTCACTAAAGACTCAGATGATGGTTAGTAGTTTTGGGCAATAAAATATTTTTTAATTAAATTATATACTTTTTTTTAGACATAATGTTATTGCACACAATAGACTGCAAACATATGGTGTAAACATAACTTTTTTATGCACCGGGAAACCAAAACTATCTTGTGGCTCGCTTCATTGTGGTGGTCTAGAACCAAACTCAAATATCTCCGGGGTTCACCTGTCATTTAAATCTCCAGATTCAGTTCGCTGAAGAAAATATTCTGAATTTAAAATTTGCTTCAGAAATAAAGAGTTTTGCTTTTACAGAACAGTCTTTGGCAACATGAGGCTCTTCATCGAAGCTGAATTCTGAATGAGAAGCTAAGATTTGGCTCTGTCAGTCCAGATTCTTCAACAAGGCCTTTTGTCTCTGGTTCATTGATTTTCCAATCATAGGATAAGGAAATTAATACTTCTGTGTTTGTAGAGGTGGGGTGGGGATGGGGATCATAGCATTTGTAATAAATCTATGCCTTCCATAATCTATACCTCTACCTTCTCTACTCCAAACAAAAGAAAACCTGTGCCATGGGCGGGCGGGGAGAGGGGAAATGTAGTAATTTTACCTCAATTAAACTTGAAGTTGGACTCCAAAATTATTGTAGTCAATTTCAGGCTTTATGCCTTGGAAATCATTTCCAATGCTAATGATGGTGGAATGTTCATAATTAAAGCAATTGTTTCACTTATCGTTGCCAAAATTTCACTTCATGGAAATTAAAACATTTATAGGAATTGTACTGACCTAGAATGAACATTTGATTGATGCTTTTCAGTTAACAGAAGAAAATTTCTTCTATTAAAAAAAAAAAAAAGGTATATTTAGTAGAGCTGTTGGTTTTGCTTACTCAATCTCAAACAACTTGTCCTGTGGAAAATTACTTGTGACAAATTTGCTTGAAATTATTATTGCAGAATTTGTGGAATAATATATTAGAAATGCACGCATGAGTGTACATATATCTGTAGACATTTTTTAAGGCAAGAAGTTTTTAAGAGATTACAGAATAGAAAGAAAAAACCCAAGATTCAAAGCATGAGTACCCTTAAATGACAACTTATCAGTAAGTGGACCAACAAAATGTAGTCATTTTAGTGCAAACAGACTTACTCTGTGTCCAGAGGGCTACCTGTTCAATGAGGAGACTCCAAGTGACAGGCCAAGGTCAGAAAACCACAGGAGACTTTAGAATGGTTCCTCAACATAGTAAAAAATAAAAATAAAGGTACTGTGTTTCTTAAGAACTGGCCCCTGAATTTCCTTTCTCTGCTTCAGAATGTGGCAACAACATACATTTAGGAACTTTAGGCCAAAGAGTTTTCAAAGGATTATGCAGCGTCGAACATGACTTGCTAGTATGAAGCATGTTTACAAACACATTTTGAAATATTTATATCAAGATCTATATAAAAATGAAACTGTGAACAGCTGGACAAGAGCACTGCTCTACCCGCCGAACTTTTTTCCAAGTTCCTTGACATCGAGGATTGCCAATTGCTTGCCAATGGAGGGTCTGATTTCTGAAATGATATTTTGAAAATGTGAGTTACACTAAAGCAAACCAAAGATGATTCTAATTTACAGAATTATAAATTAAGGTGGTTTTTAAAAGAAAAAAAAGAGGTTAACACTTGAAGTTTTGAAGTGCATTACAAATTGAAATTATAAAACAAATATGATCACAACACAACTGTTTCTTTTCTTTGGGTTCTGTCAAAACAGGTTACCAATTAATCCTTATTTGAGGACCTCTCCCCACCCTGCAAATTGAGAACTATAGTTTGAGGTCACTGCATGCGTGTCTCTCAGTTGCTCTGAGTATATGAAGTGTTGCGTAAAGGAAAATGACTGTCTGTTTTGTGTACTTTTTTTTAGTGTATTTTTATTGGACGGACAGGGAGGCCTGGCGTGCTGCAATTCATGGGGTCGCAAAGAGTCGGACATGACTGAGCGACTGAACTGAACTGAACTGAACTGACTGGAGTATAGTTGCTTTACAAAGTTGGGTTAGTCTCTACTGTGAAGCAAAGTGAATTAGCTACACGTATGCACATATTGGCTCTTTTTTGGATTTCCTTCCTATTTAGGTCACCACTGAGCACTGAGTAGGTTTCCCGGAGCTATACAATGGGTTCTCATTAGTTACCTATTTTATACATAGTATCAATAGTGTATATATGTCATCCCAGTCTCCCCAATTCATCCCATCTCCCACGGTTCCCCACACTGGTGTCCAGATGTTTGTTCCCTATGTCTGTGTCTCTATTTCTGTTTTACAAATAAGATCATCTATGCCATTTTTCTAAATCCAACATATATCCATTAATACATGATATTTGTTTTTCTCTTTCTGACTTCACTCTGTATGACAGTCAGCCCCTAGGTCCACCCACATCTCTACAAATGACCAAATTTCATTCCTTTTTCTGGCTGAATGATATTCCACTGTATGCATGGAATGCATCTCTGCCCTTTCCTCTGTTGCTGGTCATTTGGGTTGTTTCCATGTCCTGACTATTTAAATAGTGCTGCAATGAATGTTGGAGTGATGTGTCTTTCTAAACTATGGTTTTCTCTGGGTATATGCCCAGTGGTGGGATTGCTGGGTACTGTTTTGTGTACATTTAAATTAGAGGGGACTGAACCAAATGATTCCTTATAATCCTTTCCAACTCTTTGATCCCATAATGAAAAATGTGAGCAATGAAAAGAAAAAAGCCCTATTATTGAAATTATTATTTTTTAAGTCACTGGAACTTCAGCCAGGGTTGAAGGTGCTTTATGGGTACATATTAAATTATAATATTCATTTTAAAGTCAAAATATGAATGAGGTAGTCAGGAAAATATTAAGTCTACATATTAAGTTTCTGTTTCATGTGAATTCTTTACCCACTTTACTCTTTGTGTGCTTACTTGATATAGAAGCTGTTGGACACAAGAGACTAATAAACATAAATTTAAGTTATTAAATATTAAAATATGGGCTGGGAATAATGATTAACTAGAAAGGTCCACATTTTTCTTTCTAATCTATATTTTTACCAATTCCATCTGACATTTTTAAAAGCCATAAACCATACCATCACCAATTCTACCCGTCTCTTAGTTATGAATAATGTTACTGGATTTAACTGATAGATAAGTACAAGACCGTAATGAATTTTTAGGAAGTTAAAAGGTTTTCAAGGGTCAATTCTTTTGGACAATCCAGATTTATGTATATTTATGCAATACTATGATTTACAGCAAACATATTTGGCCATCCAGGCGACTAAACTATATTTCTCCTGTGTGGTTTTTGTCCAGTTTCTAACTGACAGTCCCCAAAGCCACTGGAATTTCTTAAATGTTGAGAGTGATAACAGTGTCTTTTTATGTGAGTAGGCAGATTTTTGGAAGCACCTGAAGTTGGGAGTTGGTTGCCAGGAGAATTAACCAGGTGGTTAGCAGGTTGGAATTCATGGCTCCACACCCCCAACCCCAACGTCCAGGGATGGGAGAGGGGCTGGAAGTTGAATCAGTCAGTAGCCAATGACTTAATCAATGACGCCTCCCTAGTGAGACATTCAGGAAAGCCAAAAGGACAGGGTTTAGAGGGTGTCTAGGTGAGTGAACACATGGAGAGGTGGGGAGAATGACATGCCTTCCCATACTTCTTCCCTGTCTCGCATCGGGCTGTTACTGAATTATATCCTTTTACAATAAACTGGTCATCTAGTCAGGCTTCCCAGGTGGCACTAGTGGTAAAGAACCGGTGTGGTGTACCAATGCAGGAGACATAAGAGACATGAGTTCAATCCCTGGGTCGGGAAGAACCCCTGGAGGAGGGCATGGCAACCCACTCCAGCAATATTCTTGCCTGGAGCACCCCATGGACAGAAGAGCCTGGTCAGTTACAGTCCACAGGGTTTCAAAGAGTCAGACACAACTGAAGTGATGCAGCACGCACACATGCACGGTCATCTAGTCGGTCAATGTGTCTCTGAGTTCTGTGAGCCACTAGCAAATTCATCAGACCTAAGCAAGAGATCTTGGAATCTCTGATGTATAGCCAGTCAGTCAGAAGCACAGGTTAACAAGTAACACAGACTGAGCTGGAAACTGGTATTTGAAGGGGGTGGCAGGAGGGAGCAGTCTTGTAGGACTGATAGTGTCAGGATTAAGTTAAATTGTTGGATGCCAAACCTGGTATCCCATGAATTGCATCATGTTGTGTGAGGAAATCCCACCGCCCCCCGCCATATTAAAATTGAGTGCTTAGAACATCAGAAAAGTTTATGTCGTGCAAAACTAGGCCCACAATACTACCTTAGTCATGACTGACTGCCTCACTGAGCAGTGGTTCTGAAATTTTGCCGTGGGTATGAATCATCTGGACAGGGTTCAGCAAACTGTAACCCACGGGCTGAATCCAGCTCACCCACCCCTTGTGTAGTCTACAGGGTAAGAAGGATTACTACCTATGATCNTTCATAATTAAAGCAATTGTTTCACTTATCGTTGCCAAAATTTCACTTCATGGAAATTAAAACATTTATAGGAATTGTACTGACCTAGAATGAACATTTGATTGATGCTTTTCAGTTAACAGAAGAAAATTTCTTCTATTAAAAAAAAAAAAAGGTATATTTAGTAGAGCTGTTGGTTTTGCTTACTCAATCTCAAACAACTTGTCCTGTGGAAAATTACTTGTGACAAATTTGCTTGAAATTATTATTGCAGAATTTGTGGAATAATATATTAGAAATGCACGCATGAGTGTACATATATCTGTAGACATTTTTTAAGGCAAGAAGTTTTTAAGAGATTACAGAATAGAAAGAAAAAACCCAAGATTCAAAGCATGAGTACCCTTAAATGACAACTTATCAGTAAGTGGACCAACAAAATGTAGTCATTTTAGTGCAAACAGACTTACTCTGTGTCCAGAGGGCTACCTGTTCAATGAGGAGACTCCAAGTGACAGGCCAAGGTCAGAAAACCACAGGAGACTTTAGAATGGTTCCTCAACATAGTAAAAAATAAAAATAAAGGTACTGTGTTTCTTAAGAACTGGCCCCTGAATTTCCTTTCTCTGCTTCAGAATGTGGCAACAACATACATTTAGGAACTTTAGGCCAAAGAGTTTTCAAAGGATTATGCAGCGTCGAACATGACTTGCTAGTATGAAGCATGTTTACAAACACATTTTGAAATATTTATATCAAGATCTATATAAAAATGAAACTGTGAACAGCTGGACAAGAACACTGCTCTACCCGCCGAACTTTTTTCCAAGTTCCTTGACATCGAGGATTGCCAATTGCTTGCCAATGGAGGGTCTGATTTCTGAAATGATATTTTGAAAATGTGAGTTACACTAAAGCAAACCAAAGATGATTCTAATTTACAGAATTATAAATTAAGGTGGTTTTTAAAAGAAAAAAAAGAGGTTAACACTTGAAGTTTTGAAGTGCATTACAAATTGAAATTATAAAACAAATATGATCACAACACAACTGTTTCTTTTCTTTGGGTTCTGTCAAAACAGGTTACCAATTAATCCTTATTTGAGGACCTCTCCCCACCCTGCAAATTGAGAACTATAGTTTGAGGTCACTGCATGCGTGTCTCTCAGTTGCTCTGAGTATATGAAGTGTTGCGTAAAGGAAAATGACTGTCTGTTTTGTGTACTTTTTTTTAGTGTATTTTTATTGGACGGACAGGGAGGCCTGGCGTGCTGCAATTCATGGGGTCGCAAAGAGTCGGACATGACTGAGCGACTGNGAGTATATGAAGTGTTGCGTAAAGGAAAATGACTGTCTGTTTTGTGTACTTTTTTTTAGTGTATTTTTATTGGACGGACAGGGAGGCCTGGCGTGCTGCAATTCATGGGGTCGCAAAGAGTCGGACATGACTGAGCGACTGAACTGAACTGAACTGAACTGACTGGAGTATAGTTGCTTTACAGAGTTGGGTTAGTCTCTACTGTGAAGCAAAGTGAATCAGCTACACGTATGCACATATTGGCTCTTTTTTGGATTTCCTTCCTAATTAGGTCACCACTGAGCACTGAGTAGGTTTCCCTGAGCTATACAATGGGTTCTCATTAGTTACCTATTTTATACATAGTATCAATAGTGTATATATGTCATCCCAGTCTCCCCAATTCATCCCATCTCCCACGGTTCCCCACACTGGTGTCCAGATGTTTGTTCCCTATGTCTGTGTCTCTATTTCTGTTTTACAAATAAGATCATCTATGCCATTTTTCTAAATCCAACATATATCCATTAATACATGATATTTGTTTTTCTCTTTCTGACTTCACTCTGTATGACAGTCAGCCCCTAGGTCCACCCACATCTCTACAAATGACCAAATTTCATTCCTTTTTCTGGCTGAATGATATTCCACTGTATGCATGGAATGCATCTCTGCCCTTTCCTCTGTTGCTGGTCATTTGGGTTGTTTCCATGTCCTGACTATTTAAATAGTGCTGCAATGAATGTTGGAGTGATGTGTCTTTCTAAACTATGGTTTTCTCTGGGTATATGCCCAGTGGTGGGATTGCTGGGTACTGTTTTGTGTACATTTAAATTAGAGGGGACTGAACCAAATGATTCCTTATAATCCTTTCCAACTCTTTGATCCCATAATGAAAAATGTGAGCAATGAAAAGAAAAAAGCCCTATTATTGAAATTATTATTTTTTAAGTCACTGGAACTTCAGCCAGGGTTGAAGGTGCTTTATGGGTACATATTAAATTATAATATTCATTTTAAAGTCAAAATATGAATGAGGTAGTCAGGAAAATATTAAGTCTACATATTAAGTTTCTGTTTCATGTGAATTCTTTACCCACTTTACTCTTTGTGTGCTTACTTGATATAGAAGCTGTTGGACACAAGAGACTAATAAACATAAATTTAAGTTATTAAATATTAAAATATGGGCTGGGAATAATGATTAACTAGAAAGGTCCACATTTTTCTTTCTAATCTATATTTTTACCAATTCCATCTGACATTTTTAAAAGCCATAAACCATACCATCACCAATTCTACCCGTCTCTTAGTTATGAATAATGTTACTGGATTTAACTGATAGATAAGTACAAGACCGTAATGAATTTTTAGGAAGTTAAAAGGTTTTCAAGGGTCAATTCTTTTGGACAATCCAGATTTATGTATATTTATGCAATACTATGATTTACAGCAAACATATTTGGCCATCCAGGCGACTAAACTATATTTCTCCTGTGTGGTTTTTGTCCAGTTTCTAACTGACAGTCCCCAAAGCCACTGGAATTTCTTAAATGTTGAGAGTGATAACAGTGTCTTTTTATGTGAGTAGGCAGATTTTTGGAAGCACCTGAAGTTGGGAGTTGGTTGCCAGGAGAATTAACCAGGTGGTTAGCAGGTTGGAATTCATGGCTCCACACCCCCAACCCCAACGTCCAGGGATGGGAGAGGGGCTGGAAGTTGAATCAGTCAGTAGCCAATGACTTAATCAATGATGCCTCCCTAGTGAGACATTCAGGAAAGCCAAAAGGACAGGGTTTAGAGGGTGTCTAGGTGAGTGAACACATGGAGAGGTGGGGAGAATGACATGCCTTCCCATACTTCTTCCCTGTCTCGCATCGGGCTGTTACTGAATTATATCCTTTTACAATAAACTGGTCATCTAGTCAGGCTTCCCAGGTGGCACTAGTGGTAAAGAACCGGTGTGGTGTACCAATGCAGGAGACATAAGAGACATGAGTTCAATCCCTGGGTCGGGAAGAACCCCTGGAGGAGGGCATGGCAACCCACTCCAGCAATATTCTTGCCTAGAGCACCCCATGGACAGAAGAGCCTGGTCAGTTACAGTCCACAGGGTTTCAAAGAGTCAGACACAACTGAAGTGATGCAGCACGCACACATGCACGGTCATCTAGTCGGTCAATGTGTCTCTGAGTTCTGTGAGCCACTAGCAAATTCATCAGACCTAAGCAAGAGATCTTGGAATCTCTGATGTATAGCCAGTCAGTCAGAAGCACAGGTTAACAAGTAACACAGACTGAGCTGGAAACTGGTATTTGAAGGGGGTGGCAGGAGGGAGCAGTCTTGTAGGACTGATAGTGTCAGGATTAAGTTAAATTGTTGGATGCCAAACCTGGTATCCCATGAATTGCATCATGTTGTGTGAGGAAATCCCACCGCCCCCCGCCATATTAAAATTGAGTGCTTAGAACATCAGAAAAGTTTATGTCGTGCAAAACTAGGCCCACAATACTACCTTAGTCATGACTGACTGCCTCACTGAGCAGTGGTTCTGAAATTTTGCCGTGGGTATGAATCATCTGGACAGGGTTCAGCAAACTGTAACCCACGGGCTGAATCCAGCTCACCCACCCCTTGTGTAGTCTACAGGGTAAGAAGGATTACTACCTATGATCCAGAAATTCTACTCCTGTATATATACATTTATCCAAAGAAAATGAAAGCAGTAATTCAAAAACATACAGGCACCCCAATGTTCATAGCAGCATTACTTACAATAGCCAAGACAGGGAAGCATAAAAGTGTTTACCAATGGTTGAATGAATAAAGAATATGTGGTATACATATTACAACTTAGACATAAAAGAAATGAAATCCTGCCAGTTGCAATAACACGGGTGGACCTGCAGGGTATTATGCTTGGTGAAATAAGTCAGACAGAGAAAGACAAATACTGTCTTTGTATGTGGATTCTGCAAATTAAACTAGTGAAAATAACAAAGAAACAGACTCACAGATATAGATAACAAATGGGTGGTTACCAGTGGGGAGAGGGAAGGGACAGCTAGGGGTAGGGGGTTAAAAGGCACAAACTACTCTGTATACAATAAACAAACCACAAGAATACAGCACAGAGAATACAGCCAATATTTTATAATAACCATAAATGGAGTATAAGCTGTAACATTTTTGAATTGCTATGTTGTACACCTGAACCTGTGGCTCAGCTGGTAAAGAATCTGCCTGCAATTCGGAAGACCTGGGTTCAATCCCTGGGTTGGGAAGATCCCCTGGAGAAGGAAAAGGCTACCCTAGTATTCTGGTCTGGAGAATTCCATGGACTGTATAAATCCGTGGGATCGCAAAGCGTCGGACATGACTGACCGACTTTCACATCACTTCACTTTCACACCTGAACCTAATATAATATTGTAAATCAACTCTACCTCGACTTTTAAAAAATAGTAATAAAAATAATGATTTTTATGTTTTTAGAGAACTGAAAGCAATTCATAGATTATTTCATGATACATAAAAATTATATAAAATTTAATTTTAGAAGTTGTAGCATCCATTAATACAGTATTACTAGAACAAAGATAAGCTCATCTGTTTGCACAGCATCTGTGGCTGCTTTGGGCAGGTCTCTGACGGTCCCTTGAGACCTTGGTCTGAACCTCAATATCCAGATTCACCCACACCTGTCTGGTACAGAGCCTCTAAGTCCTAGAGTGTGAACTGGATCCTAGACTCTGGAACGGCCAAATGGAAGTTTCTCCCCACTGTTGTGACTCTCCAAATCGAACACTGGTCTGCCGTGCATGACATGAAAAGGACATATCTCCCCAAATGAGGGCCAAGAGAAATCCTCCAACTAGTCTCTCTCCCTTACCCATCAGAGTCCAAGCCATCACCAGAACAACGAAGGCTCATAGAGTTCATAGCTGGAGGTTGACAATCCACGCACACCGTGTAGCCCTCTCGGAGATATTGCATCCATCGGGTCAGGGGGCGATTTTCCATGGCACAGTGATGAGTCAGTGACTCTGTCTTGAACTCCATACAGTATCTAGAACAACAACAAAAGGAGCAATTTTACTTGCTGTAATTGTAATGATTGGATTGGCCAAAAAGTTCATTCGCATGTTCCCATACCACTTTATGAAAATATCCAAACCAACTTTTTGGTCAACAAGAACAACAAGAAGAAGTGCCCTGATGTTGTAGAAAGACTTAGGATGGCTGGAACCCCCTGAGGATGCCTGACAGCCCAGGGAAGTTATGGTGTTGCCTTGCCAAGAGGTCACAGAAGGCCTGGTCAAGCTTCTCACTCGCTGAACTCTTGACATCTGACAACTGAACTTTTTTGCTGTTTTTCAATCCATGGTTGAATTATTTAGTCAACAGCATACTGCACAAATTTTATCTCGGATCCTATCTAGTTTGACCGTGAAATTATGTCTCAGAACACATTTCAGTAGGAAAATTGCCCTTGATAACTTTGCAGAGATTTTAATGAATTACAGAAATTGAACAAGAACTTGCTTGAGTCTGTGAACATGTGAGCCCCAGGAAGGCTGGTCCCAGATGTCCAGGCCAGCACCTGTGTTTTTCTGCCTCACCAACATTCCCAGGACCTTCCCTATACCCGCTTTCCCGACTCACCTACATAATCTGGGGCAATGAGATGAGTTTTGACTCAGAGTCAAGCATCAGAGTTATAACGGACATCACAGATGAAAGGACATGGGAAGCTGAGACACGCTTTTCTGTAACAGACTAGAGTTACCTTACACTGAGCTGTGGAAAACTAACGTAATATTATGTGACTAGACCCTGAAGTCCCCAGAGCGCATTCAGACATGGATGAATATTTCAGAGTTTTGTACTTAAAAGCAACACAATTTTACAATTCTTCAGGGAAACAAAACAACATGGCATTTTAGGTTCTAACTATGCTAAAATGGACTCTTGTTTTTTAATCCATATAATTATGAACCGTAATAAGTTAGATGGAAAGTGTTTAGAGAGACTGTTTCAAAGAAGATCTTTAACAATGGTAGGTAAAGTTTATTTGCTACCTTAAGGTACTAAAGTAGGAAATCTATGATGCAGCTTCAGTCAGCTTGAGACAACTTAACCCTGACATTTTTTCAAGGATATTTGCTCATTAAATTCTCACAGCAATCCCACGCAGTAGGAATCAATATTCTCATTTTATCAGAAGGAAAAATTGAGGCACAGTAAGAGGTGGTGTGGGGATTTGAACATGCAGGCATCTGGTGTCCCTATTCTAACAGCAGAAGAGTGGGCTTCTAATGAGCATGGAGGTTCCTTCTGAGCCATTAGGTCTTGATAGAAAGGCTCAGACCTCAGATGGGGGCCATGTTCAAATTCACAAACAGAGGTGGTGCTGGGGTCCACGGTTCCATAAAGACTACAAGCTGAGCATCCTTAGTGTGAATGACAAAATAACCATCTCATTTCTGTACAGCACGTTTCTTCCTAGGGATCAGAGACAAAATATTTCTAGCCCCTTCCACACACACAAAAAAAAGAAAAACAGGGAAGGGACAAGTATTTCCCAGCTCTGGGATCAAGAGTCACATTTTATTTGTTCAAAGTACATGAAAAATAACAGAAGAGATTCTACCCCAACAAGTTACCTTCGTGAGCTGACTTGACCATCCGACTGGAAAAATACATGTGAAAAACAAATAATACCAAATTACCCAGCATCCTCTGTGTTCGTGGTCCAGTGTGGGGAGGCCGCCTGTCTTGTTCGCTCCTTGTTGAATGCAGAGGTAGTTATAAAGGCAGGGACTGGAAAAGGAGAATGACCTTGAACACGTGCAGCTTGAAGTCTCCAGAGCAACTGTTCCCAAACCTGGTTTCAAACCCATCCAAAGCCCTCCAGTCCTAGATAGTTAAGGACTAAGGGAAGGTCATGGACACACGGCTATATTGAAAATGGATAACCAACAAGGACCTACCACAGAGCACAGGGAACTCTGCTCAATGTTATGTGCCAACCTAGATGGGAGGGGGAGTTTGGGGAAGAATGGATTCGTGTATATGTATGGCTGAGTCCCTTTATTGTCCACCTAAAACTATAACACCATTGTTTATAGGCTATACCCCAATACAAAATGTTTTGGGTGTTAAAAAAAAAAAAATCCCTCTACTCCTAAATCTATGGAACACCACCAAGGAGTGAAGGAAGTGAAGCCAGAGACCCCAGAACCAAATTCCATAAGCCTCATGCAGCACAGTTGGGCAGGGAGGAGCACACTTGTCTGCAGTAATCTCACCATGTGCAAAGGAAACCGGTGAGGGGGGGGGGTGTCAGGAAGTGGGGAGGCACGGCGGCAGGAAGCAGACGGAATAATAAAAAAGATGGGTGGGGCAGGGGGAACCAAGGGAAAAAGTAAGGTAATAGAGAAAAGGAGATTTGTTTTTTTAATGAAAAGAAGAGAAATGGAGAAGAAAAGTGAAAAGTAGAAAGAATAAAGAGAGAAAAGGAGCAAAGGCGAGAGGAAGAAGACAGAGAGAAAGTGGAGTAGAAGAAGAAAAAAAGAAAAAGGCAACCAGAGAGTAAATGAGAAAGGGAAAAACAGGAACAGCAAAGGAGGGAAGAGTGACTGCTCCCAGGTTTTCTGATAACCACAGCCTGGAAGCTTCGCCACCAACCACACAGCCCAGGGTGTGGCCATCGGGTGCTGGCCAGCACGGTGCTAGCCCTGCTCCAACTTCAGGGAAGGAAGGTCTTGAAGGGGCTCTCCCTCTCACCCCTCCACCCCACACCCTCACTTCTGATACTCTGGGTCGGGGAAAAAAAAAAAAAACAGAAACCCTTTCCTTCTACCTCTTCCCTCTTATTTTGGCTTCCTCCTATTTCATCTCTAAGTCTGGAGTGGAGGCATCTGTTTCTCTGTGTAGCCCCTGGGGACAATCTCTTGATTCCATCCTGCTGTCAATTCAAGGAAGACAGGGTTTTGCCTGGATCATCATGGTAGCCCTCACATATTCACATGCTCAACAAATACGTGTTCAAGGAATGAATGGGTCGATGAATAAATGAATAAATGAAGTCATGAAACTGCCATGATGTTCACGGGTCCTATTTCCCTGAGGTCTTCTGTTCTTATACTGAGTCTTGCAGCTGAGAAAGTTCTACTATACTTCTGACCTCTTATTTCAGAAATTGGACCATTTCGGGAAGATGAGATACCAACTGAGATTGGCTTGTGAGATGCCCAAGTCATCAACAAGAGCACAAGGGCATGGGGGAACCAGCAGCCAAATAGATGCTTCAAGCCTGTATGTTCATCTTGCTAAGTTCCTTCCAGCCACGAGGTGGCAGCCTGAATTCTTTAGATTTTCTGAATGAGATGTCATTTTTCTATTACATGGAGACGTAAGACAAGCATAGCCACTTGGTCCTAAGAGTTGTAGGCACATTCTTGTCCCATGTGGCTAGGCACCTAATCTCTTGTCTGAACTTTACCCACATCTTGTGTAAGCTCTAGACACCCAGCTGAGTGTCTCTTTCTTGCTGTGATAGCATGTTTGTTTTCCAAAGAGAACATGTCATTCTTTCTAAATGTGACTGTAGCTTTGGAACTTCCAAAATTCACGGAAGGAATCAAAAAGGACAAGTGAATGCATGTACGTCAGGATCCTTCTGTTTCTCTTAGACCTAATTATCAGAAACAAACATCGAAAGGGTTTTCATTTTCTCATGTGCTGTTTTCATTTCTGTTCTTTTGACACAGATAAGGACTTATTTACTAAGTAAGGAATATACTTGCTGCTAAATCCTTGTAGCATCCTACCAGTCAAACTATAACATCTTCAGAATATGTTTCTTTAACTCAAAACATTTACCTGAGCTCCTAATTTGTATTGGGCATGTTATTACAAAATTTCAAAGGCAATGCACTTAATATATAGCTCAAAGGAAAAAACACTTGGTTAGGAAGTAGAGGGTAAGTGTAGGCCTACAGTTTCTCATATGAAATCCGAATAAAAAGTTCTGAGATAATAAAACAGCTACCAGTGATGCACTTCTGAGTAAGTGTTTTTCATGCATTCAGTTCAGTTCAGTTCAGTTGCTCAGTCATGTCTGTCTCTTTGCGACCCCATGGACTGCAGCACGCCAGGCCTCCCTGTCTATCACCAACTCCTAGAGTTGACTCAAACTCATGTCCATTGAGTCGGTGATGCCATCCAACCATCTCACCCTCTGTCATCCCCTTCTCCTCTCACCTTCAGTCTTTCCCAGCATTAGGGTCTTTTCCAATGAGTCAGTTCTTCGCATCTGGTGGCCAAAGTATTGGAGCTTGAGCTTCAGCATCAGTCCTTCCAATGAATATTCAGGACTGATTTCCTTTAGGATGGATTGTTTGGATCTCCTTGCAGTCCAAGGGACTCTCAAGAGTCTTCTCCAACACCACAGTTCAAAAGCATCAATTTTTCAGTGCTCAGCTTTCTTTATAGTCCAATTCTCACATCCATAAATGACTACTGGAAAAACCGTAGTTTTGACTAGATGAATCTTTGTTGGCAAAGTAATATCACTGCTTTTTAATATGCTGTCTAAGTTGGTCATAACTTTTCTTCCAAGGAGAAAGCATCTTTTAATTTCATGGCTGCAGTTACCATCTGCAGTGATTTTGGAGCCCAGAAAAATAAAGTCTCTGTTTCCATTGTTTCCCATCTATTTGCCATGAAGTGACGGGACCAGATGCCATGATCTTAGTTTTCTGAATGTTAAGTTTTAAGCCAACTTTTTCTCTCTCCTCTTTCATTTTCATCAAGGAGCTCTTTAGTTCTTCTTCACTTTCTACCATAAGGGTGGTGTCATCTGCATATCTGAGGCTATTGATATTTCTCCCGGCAATCTTGATTCCAGCTTATGTTTCATACAGCCCAGTGTTTCTCATGATGTATTCTGCATATAAGTTAAATAAGCAGGGGAATAATATACAGCCTTGATGTACTCCTTTCTCGATTTGGAACCAGTCTGTTGTTCCATGTCCAGTTCTGTTGCTTCCTGACCTGCATACAGATTTCTCAAGAGGCAGATCAGGTGGTCTGGTATTCCCATCTCTTTCATCATTTAATTTTCACAACCACCCTTTGAGATAGGTCCAATTATTTCCCCATTTCACAGATGAGGAAACTGTGGTCCAGAGAGCATAACAAATGTGTTCAAGGCTCAAAAATGTGGCAGTCTGACTCTATTACAACACAGATGACAAAGTTTCACTAGTTTATTAATATTAATGTTTCAATACGGCAGCATACTACTGATAAATTGCTTAAATTTGGTTTCATTTTCCTTTTTCGTCCCCTTGGGAAGTGAGAGCGGAGAGAGGAAGTGGGGAAAGGTTAGCCCTGACACTCTGAGCCCCTCAGGCTGGGGGATGGGCGCGAGGTGTGGCTCAGGGGTGGGGGAGGGCCTGGGGCAGGAGGGCACCTTGTGTATTTGCAAAGTGCTTTCATAGTCTACATCACCGATCTTCACCAAAGCTCTGTCTAGACAGAGGTTTTCTCATCAGAAAACAGGCTCATGGAAGTTAAGGGAAAATAAATAGTAAATGACCAAGCAGGCGCCCCAGTACAGAATCAAGTCTGTTTTTTAAGACCTTCTATTCAAAAGCAGAGATGTCACTTTGTAGACAAAGGTCCATATAGTCAAAGCTATGATTTTTCCAGTAGTCATGTATGTATGTGAGAGTTGGACCGTAAAGAAGGCTGAGCACTAAAGAATTGATGCTTTTGAACTGTGGTGCTGGAGAAGGCTCTTGAGAGCCCCTTGGACTGCAGAGAGATCCAACCAGTCCATCCTAAAGGAAATCGGTCCTGAACATTCACTGGAAGGACTGATGCTGAAGCT
Source organism: Neotragus pygmaeus (assembly GCA_006410875.1). NCBI lineage: Eukaryota > Metazoa > Chordata > Mammalia > Artiodactyla > Bovidae > Neotragus > Neotragus pygmaeus. Next base: position 1,144,420 of record SJYV01037343.1, on the reverse strand, counting down.
GAAGCTCTAATACTTTGGCCACCTGGTGTGAAGAACTGACTCATTGGAAAAGACCCTGATGCTGGGAAAGATTGAGGGCAGGAGGAGAAGGAAGCAGCAGAGGATAAGACAGTTAGACAGCATTACTGACTCACTGGATACAAATTTCAGCAAACTCCAGGAGATAGTGGAAGACAGAGGAGTCTGGTGTGTAGCAGTCCATGGGGTTGCAAAGACTGGGATGTGACTTAGCAACTGAACAACTGTAACAATTCAAACTCAATGTTGAGTCTCTGTGGTTATGACCAATCATAGAATTAAGCAAGTACCCCTGGACCTTGCCTCCTCTGTGTCCTGGCCCCTCCAGCCCAAGCTTGGTTGGATGGCACATTCTACTAAGGGGGTGTCCTTCCCTTTGGCATGAGTCTATAAAGTAAACAAGCCAAGAGCCAGATCACCTAGAGGACTCTGAGCTAGCTCCATTTTGTTTTAACATGCCCCACAAATTTAATTTTTCACTAAGAGCAGTAGGTAACTTAGAAATTATTTCTGCCTCCAGTCTCCCTTCTGCTTCTGTGTGGCAGCACATAGCTGGTGCTCCAGGACACAAGCTTTCAATAAATGCCCATTCCCCCGCCTCTCCCCTTCCTGGCAACAATATTCCATGTAATAGATTCTTTGTTAACAGACTATTTGCCAACTTTTCTGGCATCCCATCAACCGACCAGTGTTTGCTTTTACAGCAAGTCCCACTTCTAAAAGAGTGGCACCGCACGTACTTACTTTGAACGTGAAAGTAAATTAAATTTGCTTTGAGAATTTCATAAAGCCCTCTGACACAACGGGGCGTCACAAAAGCAGGCTTAGAACCACTAGTCTGTAGATATGGTGTCGAAGAGAATGGAATGAAAATTTGATAAATAATGCCAGCCTAGAATCATACGGTTCACAATAACGCACAATGATCTTGCAGAAGGAAAACCTACATGAACAATAGTCAGCATGGGCAACAAACACATAATATATGCTTCTGGGTTTGCTTTTATGATTAAAAAAATATACCCACGATGCACATTAAATGAAACTGGAAGAGGGAAAAGGCTGTGTATGAGTTTAGTCACTAAGTTGTGCTCACTGCTTTTGCAACCCCATGGACTGCAGCCCGCCAGACTCTTCTGCCCATGGGATTTCCCAAGCAAGAATACTGGAGTGGGTTGCCATTTCCTTCTCCAAGTAATCCTCCCAACCCAGGGATCGAACTCATGTCTCCTGCCTTGGCAGGCAGATTCTTTGATGCTGAGCCACCAATGGCTACTTGATCATTAATTAGAGTGTCTTCATGATCATATTTTATTCACTGGCCTTGCATGGCCTTTATATTTCTACTTAGTTATCAGACTCTGTTAATTGTGATTTTAAAATATTGGATTGGCCAAAAAGTTTGTTTAGGTTTTTCTGTTAGATATCATGGGAAAACCTGAATGACCTTTTTGGCCAACCCAATATAATAATAAATTCATTGATTTACATTATCGATATTAATTTTCAATATAATAATAATAACTAATGATAATACTTAAAAGCAAAACACTATTAAGGGGGGGGAACACATTAGATTTAGGGCAATGAGATCACCTGTCATGCTGTCACCTCACTGAGCTCCAATGTCCTCATGTGTAAACCCATAGAGATGACATTGTCCTATATCCATCAGTTCAGTTCAGTCGCTCAGTCGTGTCCAACTCTTTGAGACCCCATGAACCGCAGCACGCCTGGCCTCCCTGTCCATCACAGGCAAAATAGTGCCTCCCTCAAGATGTCCATGTCCAAATCCCCAGAAGCTGTGAATATGTTATGTTGCATGGCAAAGAGAAATTAAAGGTGTTACTCGATTGAACTTAAAATAGGGAGATTATTCTGGATTATCCAGATGGGTTGAATGTAAGCCCAATGGTCCTTCGAAGAGTTAGAGGAAAACGTTATGACTGAAGAGAGGCGCAGAAAGATGCTATGGTCTGGGTGGGAAGGTGGAGGAAGGGGACCATGAGAAAAGGAAGCCTCTGATATGATGGAGAATGCAAAGAAACTGACTCTCCCTCAGAGCCATCAGAAAGGAATTCAGCCTTGTTGACATCCTTGCTTTAAGTTCAGTAAGACCTGTGTCTGACTTCTGGCTATAGAACTGTGTAATGATACATTTGTGTTGTTTAAGTCACTAAGTTTGTGGTAATGTACTGCCTCCAGCTTTCTGAGGTATTGACAAAAGCTAATACAATTCTAAAGGAAATCAACCCTGAATGTTCATTGGAAGGACCAATACTGAAGCTTCATTATTTTGACCACCTGATGCAAAGAACAAACTCATTGAAGGAGACCCTGACGCTAGGAAAGATTGAGAGCAGGAGAAGGAGGTGACAGAGAATGAGATGGCTGGATGGCATCACCAACCCGATGGACTTGAGTTTAAGTAAGCTCCGGGAGACTGTGAAGGACAGGGAAGCCTAGTGTGTTGCAGTTCATGGGATCGAAAAGAGTCAGACACAACTCAGCGCCTGAACAACAATAATACAACACCAAGCGTGTTTTTTCTCTAAAAGGTGTTTTCCTGTGAGTGAATCTCTTAATTTTAGTGTTTTCTGCATTTTGGTAGGCTGTTTCACAGTTTATCAAGTCCTTGTTCCAAGAAGATTAAAATATTATTTCACTGCTTCCTGAAATAATAAAGATCAGAGTGAAAATAAACAGAGACTAAAAAATTAGTAGAATATACCCATGAGATAAAGGGCTGGTTTTCTGAAAAGACANGCTGTTTCACAGTTTATCAAGTCCTTGTTCCAAGAAGATTAAAATATTATTTCACTGCTTCCTGAAATAATAAAGATCAGAGTGAAAATAAACAGAGACTAAAAAATTAGTAGAATATACCCATGAGATAAAGGGCTGGTTTTCTGAAAAGACAGACCAAATAGACAAACTTTAGCTAGACTCACCAAGAAAGAAAGAGGCAATTCCAATAGGTTAAATTAGAAATGAAACAGAAGTTACAACTAATACCACAGAAATATAAAGGATCATAAGACAGTATAACAGATAACTATATATCAACAAATTAGACTGACAAATGTCAGTTTTCATTCCATTCCAAAGATAGGCAATGCAAAAAAATGCTCAAACTACCGCACAATTACACTTATCTCACGTGCTAGTAAAGTAATGCTCAAAATTCTCCAAGCCAGGCTTTAGCAATACGTGAACCATGAACTCCCTGATGTTCAAGCTGGATTTAGAAAAGGCAGAGGAACCAGAGATCAAATTGCCAACATCTGCTGCATCATGGAAAAAGCAAGAGAGTTCCAGAAAAACATCTATNAAAAAGAAAAGAAAACTGTTAAAACTAATGAATTCAGTAAAGTTTTAAGATATAAAATCAATACACAGGGACTTCCCTGGTAGCTCAGTGGTAGAGAATCTGCCTGCCAATGCAGAAGACACAGGTTCCCCTAATCTGGGAACATCCCACATGGCGTGGGGCAACTAAGCCTGTGTGCCACAACTGGTGAGCCTGTGCTCTAGAGCCTGGGAGCCACAAGTACTGAGCCCACGTGATGCAGCTATTGAAGCCCACGAGCCCATGAGCCCATGCTTGGCAACAAGAGAAGCTACCACAACGAGAAGCCCACAAATCACAACTAGAGCAGCCCCTGCTTGAGGTAACTAGGAAAATAGCCCACACAGCAGTGGAGACCCAGTACAACCCAAAAATTCGATACACAGAAATACATTGTGGCTAGTAACAAACTATGAGAAAGAGGAATTAACCTAACAATCTCATTTACAATTGCCTCAAAAAGAATATAATGCCTAAGAATAAACTGAACCAAGGAAGAGAAAGACTTGTACTCTGAGAACTGTAAGACACTGAGGAAGGAAACTGAAGATAATACAAAAGGATGGAAGGATACGCATTACCATCCTGCTATGAAGAGACCCAGGCCTGCGAAGGAGGCTGAGCACCCTGGTGCCACACTGAAGGGTCAGGAATACATTCCTGTGCTGCAGGAATACATTCTAGTAGCCCATCCCTGTAACTAAGCAATGCCATTGTTCTTTCTAATGGATCCAGCTGCCAGTGCAGGAAACGTTGGTTTGATCCCCGGTCCGGGAAGATTCCACGTGCCACAGAGCAACTAAGCCTATGTGCCACAGCTACTGAGCCTGCACCCTAGGGCCCACGCTCCACAACTAGAGAGTAGCCCCCACTCTCTGCAACTAGAGAAAGCCTGAGCATAGCCAAAAGTACACAAAGTGAGACAAAACCCTACTGGCACTAAACTAGAATTTTTATACATTCGATTGTTTTTAAAATAGCCAAACAAGCAGATTTTTAGCCATTTAGATCCTACTTATTTTGCATATCCTGTGAAATATACCCAACGTCTGCTGGCCATTGATTAGGTAAATCTTTATGGTTGCAAGACCCCAAGCCACCATGACACCTGCCCTATGAACCCCTTTCACCCAGGGACTCCAAACCATGCTGCTTAGTTGACATCAACTGGATACATGAGCTCCTGGCAGACTCTTCTGTTCCCCCTCTGGATGGTGGTCGCCATAGTGCAACCTTTGATCATCCTCTCTCACACGACCTGTAAGGTCATGTGTGTTACTGCCTCTTGCGGTCATGAGTTTTTCCTAGACTGGTCCCCAGATCCTCAATCCCCTCTACACCTGAGTGTCTGGCTCACCAAGCTGTTCCCTGTACCTGGATGGTTCTGCATTTTTCAGCCTCATCCTATCCTCAGGGAAGTCCCTCCCCTCCTAGCCTCTGTAGATCCCTTCTTCCACCAAGGAATCTATTTACAACACACGTGGGACCTCCTTGTTGGCTCAGACGGTATTTACAACACACACTCACAACTCACTACACCTCTCCCTTGTTCCATACATGATATCCTATGCTTGCAGTGGTTAATCACTCAGTCGCATCTGAACCTTTGTGACACCATGGACTGTAGCCTTCCAGGCTCCTCTGTCCATGGGATTCTCCAGGCAAGAATACTGGAGTGAGTTGCCATTTTCCTCCTCCAGGGTAGCTTACTGATCCAGGGATCAAACCCACATGTTTCAAACCCACATGTCCTGTGTCTCCTGCATTACAGGCAGATTCTTTACCCACTGAACCAACGTTCCATACCCCGTTGGATCAAATTGCAGTGGTAATTCTCTGGGACTAGTTTCCTAGGATGATCTGCTTATCATCCTCCCCTCCTGCTAGACTGTGGTCTACCTGACAGCAGGTTCCACAGCAACTTTTCTCCCCACTGTAATTGGCACGCAGCCCAGTGCCTGGCATCCAGGAGACTCTCAATAAACATGTGTGTGTGGAAAGAACAAAGGAGCAAAACAACTCAGGGAGGATCATGTTGACATGGAATTTTCAAGATTCCTATGAAAAAACAGGATCCCTGAGAAGTCAGTGTTTTGCTCTATCAGATTCAACCCTTATGAACACACCAGTTTTGGCCTTTTTGTTTATTTCTTTGTGAGCTTCCTATGGCTTTCGACTCATGAAGGAGCTGACTCTGGGTCTCCTGGGCCAGCCCACAACCAAAACAATCTTCCCAAATCAAAAATCTCATCACATCAGCCCCAATCCAGTTGGTCTGAGAGGAGAAACAGGTTTTTTAAGAGAATCATTTTATCATGCTTTAGGAATTTGTTGAGCTTCCCAGGTGGCTCAGTGGTAAAGAATCTGAGGGGAATGCAAGAGACACAGGTTCCATCCCTGGCTCGGAAAGATCCCCTGGAGGAGGGCATGGCACCCCACTGCAGTATTCTTGCCTGGAGAATCCCATGGACAGGGAAGCCTGAAGGGCTACAGTCCATGTGGTCACAAAGAGTCAGACGCGACTGAGCAACTAAACAACAGGAATTTCTAATTTTTCTATTATTTTCACAGGTATGCGAGTGTCCCTGATTAAACAGGGATGGCGGTGAAAGCTGAAATCCAGTTATCCTTACAGGACGCATCTTATCCTGTGTGAAACAGCCTCATCCTACTTTAAGTCCTTTGTAGTCAGCTTGACAGAGTTTGCTAAACACCACAGCGCAAGTCCCTTACAGCTGGCGCCTGCAGCGCGGGAGGGGCCTACCTACAAGCTATAAATGGGAAGGACTGGCTCGGGTGTTGGGGAGGGCTTTAATGCAGCTGTTGGATAAAGGCATTATCTAACACTTCCTGAGCTTCCTATCTCCTCTGCGCAGCCTGGCCCACGCTGCTCCCTGCAGTGCCTGGACTGGATGCTCACCACCCAGGGATAGCAGTTAAGGAAAACGCATTACCGAAGGCATGCCCGCAGTCCTGGCCCTGCGGCGTCGCGTACTCCAGGCAGCCGGCTCTCTCCTCCAGGGCCGGGCAGGGCGCGCCGCCGTTCTGAGGCTCCTGCTGCACCGCGCGCCTCCGCACGCGCGCCGTGGGCCGACACCGGCCAGCACAACTGCTCCAGGGGCTCCACTCCCCGACGATGCACGGGCGAGCTGAAAAACAACACGGCGGGGACGCACACCTGAGCACAGCCAGCGCCTGCCGGGCCGTTCCGCCAGGACACACAGTCAAGTTCAGGCTGTGCACATATCGTGCCGGGACCGGCGGTGGATCAGGAGGAACGCACAGCGTTGACATTGACGCCACCCGCCCTTATGGTGAACTGGTATCCCTTAGAGCCGGGCGGATGTTCCCGGATCATGAAGGTGGGTCTGAGCCAGGACCCACCCGAGGAAGAGACTGATGCCTTCGGGGTACTTCCTCTTACAGTCAGTGTTGGATCAGCTCTTCGCCCTTGTTTTCCTTTGATTGTAACTTTATCCTCCTCTGTCCAGAATATTTTTAGAGCAACAGTAATACCCTGGGATTTCTTTGGAAGGAATGACGCTAAGGCTGAAACTCCAGTACTTCGGCCACCTCATGCGAAGAGTTGACACTCATTGGAAAAGACCCTGATGCTAGGAGGGATTGGAGGCAGGAGGAGAAGGGGACGACAGAGGATGAGATGGCTGGATGGCATCACTGACTCGATGAACGGGAATCTGAGTGAACTCCTGGAGTTGGTGATGGACAGGGAGGCCTGGCGTGCTGCGATTCATGGGGTCGCAAAGCGTCAGACACGACTGCGCGACTGAACCGAACCGAACCGAATACACACTCATTATTGGAGGACAGGGAAGTCTGGTGCGCTGTAGTCCATGGGGTCGCCAAAAGTTGGACACAATCTAGCGACTAAACAATACACATTCATTGTAGAAAACATAAAGGAAATAAATTCTAAAAAAGAAAAGGTGGGACTTCCCTGGTGGGCTGGTGGTTAAGAATCTATCTGTCAATGGAGGGGCCACAGGTTCCATCCCTGGTCTGGAAAAATTCCACATACTGCAGAGCAGCTAAGCTCTAGCTGGCAACTGCTGAAGCCTGGTGGCCCTAGAGCCCTGCTCAGTAACGGGAAGACCCCGCCCCAGAGAGAGCCCCTGCTCCCTGAGACTAGAAAAGCCAATGTGCAGCGACAAAGACCCAGGAAGCCAGAAAAAAGACAACAGGTGTTTCTCCCACCAGTCACTTCTCCCACCATCCCATCACTTACCCAGGTCAACTCTTATCAGGAAATGTGCCTCCTTAAGACATGGCATAGGGAGGCACACCAATGACCCCTATCCAGTAGGTTTCTCCTGGTGCTCTCTTCTCACCTTCCGTGGCTCAGGGACTCATACACCATATGAGGTGACATTACAGATCAGCAAGCAGGGCCCACAGAGGGTAAGAATACCCATGGTCAGGCACAGGGGCAGAGTCAGGGGATGAATTTGGTTCTCAGTTCTCTGCCCATGACTGTAAAAATCAATATGGCTGCATATTTAACTTTTTCATTTAAAATCCTAATGAGTCTTTTAAAAGGTCTGTACTGAGTTTTCAAATTGAATTACCTAAAGACTTGAAATTGGATATAAGAAAAGAGAAAAACAAAGAAACAGAAGATGTACCCTGAACTGGGTGCCAAAATTCCTTTCCCACAAAATGTGACCCACTTTTCCCAATCACCCTCATACGTTCAAGTTTTCAAAGACTTCACCAAGAAAACACCCAAACTTCTTTGAAATCTGATGGGACTTCTGACAATTTGTACTTGAAAACGCATTTTGCCTCTCAGCACACTCTAGTTTAGGGTTCGTGGTGTCTGGAAGCTACATCATTCGGTAGCACTACCCATGACATGAAAAGGGTAACATACAACATAAAGTTCGGTCAGTAAGTAAAGAGGTTCAAACTGCTCTAAAACTGCTTTTATTAATTATCTAAAAAGTTATAGGTAGGACTTCCCTGGTGGCCCAGTGGTTAAGACTCTGTGCTTCCACTGCAGGGGCTTTGCATTTGATCCGTGGTCAGGGAACTAAGATCATATATGCCTTGCAATGTGGCAAATAAATAAATAAAATAAAATCCTGTGAACCTAAAAACAAAACAGACAAAAACCTTATAGGCATCACATGTCAACAACCTAAGGAAGCAAGAATGAGCCACACCAGAGTTCATTTCCAATATCTGCCATGCACACATCCTTTGGAAAATCAATAACAGGTCACTTCCTGCTCATTATCTCTTGTTAGCCTTCCCTGTTTATTTTCACAGCCCTGTGATTCAACTGGCCCATAGAACCAGAAGGCATTTAAGGAGATTTCAGGTTTAGGAGCTGGTTGAGAAGGACACCTGCTGTCCTTAATCCCTTTAATAACTCTTTTTCTTCCCCAAATCTCTTCATCCCTGAGTTTAGTCCTTTTTTGAACTACACTTAGTAATACATTTTAAAAATATACACTTGTTTCAAAAAGTAAACATTTGGAGGCACTATAAAATACAATTTTGCCATGGCTTTAACCCAAAACTTAGTTATATGGCCTTGGTTATATCCTATCCATCATCGACTCAATGGACTTGAGTTTGAGCAAAGGTCTGGGAGATGGCGAAAGACGGAAGCCTGGTATGCTGCAGTCCATGGGGTTGCAGAGTAGGACACTATTGTGCGACTGAATGACAACAATACGTTATCCATAGGGTAACAGTTGACATGGGAGGGTGAATTTAGTCTCCTAGTATTTCTTCAACATTTATGTCTTGTCTCATAAATCTTTATTTTATTTGGTTTGAATCATAGGTAAAGTCCTCAAATCAGAGTCACTGAATCAATTGTTGTTCCTATTGGTTAATATTTGTCCTTGGCAAAATGCTATGCCCTGTCTTCTTAATCTATGACTTTGTGTGTGTGTGCTTAGTGGCTTCCCTCATGTCCAACTCTTTGTGACCCTACCGCCAGGATCCTCTGTCCATGGGATTCTCAAGGCAGGAATACTGGAGTGGGTTGCCATGTCCTCTTCCAGGGCATGTTCCCAACCCAGGCATTGGACCCACGTTTCTTAAGTCTCTTGCATTGGCAGGCAGGGTTCTTTACCACTAGCGCTACCTGAGAAGCCCAATCTATGATTTTAACAGCCTCATAAAGAGAATCAGAAAGTTTTGGGCCCCGAACAAGAACATCTTGGGGTCTTCATTGTCAGACAAGGGAAAAAAGTTCATGTAGAGTTTCACCAGTAGACAGATGTTCCACAAAATATTTTGAGTTGGAAGATGAGTCTGAAGTATTTATTCCTGTTCTGCACAAAAGATTCTCATCTTGATTAACTTGTGAACTTTTGATTCTTTGGACTGCAGTTTGTCACAGATCACAAGCAATCTTTGGTCACGGAGGTTGGGAGAACAGAAACTTCTGACAGATTTATTACCACAAGTCATATATCTCAGCTGCTTGACACAGATTTCCTTCTGAACTCTTTCATTAGTGTTCTTGTTTCTTTCACACTAAAGCTCACCTAACTCACATCTGTATACAGCATAACAAAGTAGTCTTTCTTCATATGACTTTCTCAACCTTCACCTTTCACTGGCTGTCACTGGTGGCTGGCAGACTCTCACCTAGCTAGCAGAAAGAGCTCCTGACTCCAGGCTCACTGCAGCTTCCCCGGGTCTTTGTTTGAATTTAATGGAACCATCCTACCCTTTTTAGAGGAAAGGAGCCTAGATTTAATGGGTGCCTAGAAGCACTGCAAGCCTTTTTATTTTTCTTTGTTTCAACTCCACATAACATTCAGGTTGAGTCTCCCCAGAAGTGGACCCTGAAACATGAATCTGACTGAGAGCAATTTATTTGGAAGGTGATCCCAGGAAGTATAAGGGACTGGGAAACGGAGACAGAATCAGACATGGAAGAGAACAGAGGTAGGAAGTGGATGTCTAAGCTTCTACTTTGGGTGCAGTGAACGCCTCTGGCTCTGGGGTCACTGGGGAGTGGCAAGTGAACAGATCCAGAATGCAAGGAACCGTCAAGCCTTTCCCCCTACAGGCCAGCTCGTGTCCCTTCCTCTGGAGCCTTCTGGTTATCAGACGTCCCCACCATAGCCACAGGGAGAACAGCCAAGAGCCAAAAAAGTAAGTTAAACAGTTCAGTAATGAATCTTCACACAAGAGTAGGGGATATTTCCCCATGTTCTAGGGGAATAGCCAGTCATATCGAAGTAAAATTGGGCTTCCTGGGTGGCTCAGTGGTAAAGAATCTGCCTGCCAATGCAGGAGACTCAAGAGATGTGGGTTTGATCCCTGGATCAGAAAGATTCCCTGGAGAAGGAAATGGGAACCAACTCCAGTATTCTTGCCTGGAAAATCCCATGGACAAAAGAGCCAAGCGGGCTACAGTCCAGGGGGTCTCAAAGAGTCAGATAACACTTAGTGACTGAACACAAGTGAGATCCAAGTAAAATTACTTTAAAAGATGTACCACTACTCTCTCTCTCTCTCAATGGCTTTTAAAACTCCTTCCAAGGTTTTGCCATTGAATTTGGAATAGAATTCAAATTCCCTGAGTGGCCCACCAAGTCCTGGGTGACCCGCCTGTGCCTGCCTGTCACTCCCACTGGGAGCCAGCCCCCACTCCCCACCACCCCTTTCCAAGCTCTGCCCACAGTGGCCCCTCTGCCCCTGGCCACACCCACTCATGCTTTTCAGGACCTTTGGCTGTGTGCTCCCTCTGCTGGAATGTTCCTCCCACACTGGGCATGGCTGGGTTTGGCTCATCTTTGAGGTCCCAGCTGAACTATTTCCTTTCCAGGAAGACCTTCCCTGACCAGCTTATCACACACACACACATACACACACCCCACAAAATTATTTCCTCTCAGACCTCAGTGATTCCTGCCTTCTAGCATCTCCATAATTCAGAATACCAACCAAATGAAGTCGCTCAGTTGTGTCCAACTCTTTGCAACCTCATAGACTGTAGCTTGCCAGGCTCCTCAGTCCATAGCACTTTTCCAGGCAAGAATATGGGAGTGGGTTGCCATTCTCTTCTCCAGGGGATCTTCCTGACCCAGGGATTGAACCTGGGTCTCCCGCATTACAGGCAGACTCTACCTTCTGAGCCACCAGGGAAACCCACAATTCAGAATACATATGTATCCATTTTGTTTATTGTTCATTTTGTATTTCATCCCTAGCACTTGGCAGACGGCAGGTGCTCCATAAATTGTTGGATGGATGAATGAAATGACATTAGACCAGGTCCTCCTCCTTCCTAAATTAAATTCTACATTGAAACAGACTCTGGCCTGCTCACCTCATAAGGATTGGGTTGGGTTAAAAGTTCGTTTGGGCTTTTCTGTAATGAACTTTTTGCCTAACCCAATAAGAAGCCAAAGGACTGACAGAGGCTCCAGGGTGTGAAGGAAAGCCAGTAGAACAAAGTCAAAACTCCCAGAGCCAAACACAGAAGAAATTCCTAACCTGGGCCAGAGTTGCCTGGGATCTCCTGGCAATGGTGGCCCCAAAGAGTGCCCCCTGGAAGGAGCACTTCTCTGCTCCTTAAGGTTACGTAGAGTCCAGTTTCTCCCAGCAACCACAGTCCATCAAGTCCTTCTTAATCCATTTATATCTCCTGGCATTACCACATCTTGAAAGTGACAAGCTCTTTCAGCATAAATATCTGTGGAGTGAGGTGGTATTTCCTTTTATTTGAGCCTGATTTCCCTCACTCAGGAATTTCAGAACATGGTGGGGAAACCCCTGTGTGTATCTCGTCTGAGCCACTCGTGGACTTACTGTTCCAGTAGACCCGTGCCCTGCAGCTTTTGGACCCATCTTTCTATAGATGGTTTCCCCCTCAGATTTCCCACTCAACTTTCCCCAGGCCCATTCCCAGTCCAGAGAGAGGTGGAAACCAAAACTACACACACTATTTTCAACTGTAGGTATCAAGTGTTAGTCGCTCAGCTGTGTCCAACTCTTTGCGACCCCATGCATTGTAGCCTGCCAGGCTCCTCTGTCCACAGGATTCTCCAGGCAAGAATACTGGCGTGGGCTGCCATTCCCTTCTGCAGGGGATCTTCCCCACCCAGCAATTGAACCCAGGTCTGCTGCGCTGCAGACAGATTCTTTACCATCTGAGCCACCAGGAAAGTCCTGTAGGTATCAAAGGGTAATCTAAAATTTTTTTTTTAATGCTTTTCTTTGATGATGCCAAATACACATACACACACACACACACACACACACACAGAGCAGCAGCAGCAGCAGCAGCAGCAAACTCAGCTGAAAGGCAAGCTCCTTCATTTTGTGAATACAGTCTGGATTATTTCTTCTTGATGTAAGGCCTGGTTATCTTCCTATAGCCTCTCCTTGGTTAATCAGACACTCAAACTTTTCTCTCTGTAATCCGGCCCTGCCTGCCTGGCTCTTTGCCACCTAAAAGGTGAAGGCCACCCACGATCAAGCACTTTCTCCTTTACTTTGTTAAGTTCCAATCAGTTCTTAGCCCTAACGATTTCTAAGGAAATATTCTTTTTGCACTTTATTCACAGCAGCAGCATTGATGCTTGGCTTCTATTTCTCAACAGTCTATGGAAGGGAATTCCCTGGTGGTTGTGGTTAGAACTCCATACTCTTACTGCAGAAGATCTGGGTTTGATCCCTGGATGGAGAACTAAAATCCCACAAGCTGCACAGCTCAGCCAAAAACTAAAAAAAAAAAAAAAAAAAAAAGTCTAGGAAGGAAAAATGAAACCGTCCCTTACACACACACACACACACACACACACACACACACACACTCCTCAAGGTGACACAATTTTATTTATTTTTTAAAGATCTTTTTCTTTTATGTGGACCACTTTTAAAGTCTTTATTGAATTTGTTACAATAGTACTACTGGTTTATGTTTCAGTTTTTTGGCTGCAAAGCATGTGGGAATCTTAGCTCCCTGACTAGGGACCGAACCCACACCCCCTGCAATGGAAGATGAAGTCTTAACCACTAACTGCCAGGGAAGCCCCTGGGTGACACAATTTTAAAATTAGGTCATCTGCCATTTTCTCTCTCCTTATGCATATGTGCCTCTTTCCAAGGAAACTTGTCACAACTTCTCTGAAAGCCAAACAAGACCATAAAAATTGCCTGAGTGCCTATGGAGCCCCTCAAAAAGCATAAATAAAATGATCAAGTATTTGCTTCCTCTTGCAGAAACCATGTTATTGATCCCTGATAGGTTTTTTTTTTCTTTCTTTCGAGATATTAACTGGACAAGTTTATGAAATGCTAACAGGACAGTGAAATGAACTGTCACCTTAGAAAAACAGGA
>SJYV01037343.1:1078914-1126845 GCA_006410875.1 Neotragus pygmaeus | reverse complement strand
GAAACTGTGCAAACCTGGGGTGGGGGGGAAGGGGATAGAAATAAAAAAGATAATGATACTTTTCTAGGTAGTACGTTTCTAAGGTGAGTTCTTTTCTCCTTTTGTGCATTCCCACACTTTCTGCAACAAACATATATTTTGTCATGAGGAAGGAAACTATCATTTTTAAAAAGGACACGTGGATATGCCTCAGAGGCAATGAGTGGTCCCATGTTTTTTTGGACAATTGTTTGTTAGCAACACTGCAATAGCTCTTGAGTGTGTGCATGTTCAGTTGCTTCAGTCGTGTCTGACTCTTTGTGACCCTATGGAGTGTAACCCACCAGGCTCCTCTGTCCATGGGATTCTCCAGGCAAGAATACTGGGGTGGGTTGCCATGCTCTACTCTAGGGGATCGTCCCAACCCAGGGATTGCACCTGCTCTCTCTTATGTCTCCTGCATTGGCAGGCAAGTTCTTTACCTCTAGTGCCACCTGGGAAGCCCTACAATAATTCTTAGGGGATTGCAAAGAGGAGCAGGACACATTTTCTTGCCCTCAAGAGGCACACAGTTGATGAAGGAAAAAAAAGACTCATTCTACGGTGCCTGCTCTGCAAAGACCACAGCTTCTCATAAAGCCTCATTTCCCTGAGGCAGTGAAAACCTAATGTTTAAACCTGTGGGCTCTGGATCCAGAGCCCCTGGGTTCAAATCTCACTTCATCACTTTCTAGCTGTGTGACTTTGGACAAACTGCTTGACCTTTCTGCGCTTGTTTAGCTCATTCGTAGAATGAGGTCAAAATGGAGAATCCCTTGGTGGGTTGTGAGACCTAAGTAAATTGAGAGCTGTGAGGCTCCTCAGAGAGGAGGGCCTGGCACAGAGTAAGTGCTGGGTAAGCATGGATGACTTTCCTCTCCTGGACTGCACACCCAGGGCTGCAGCCAACTCATGTCAAATTCTGGAGCCAGTCCCTGCTCGTTATTTCCGCAGGGACAAAGGCAGGGGAAGCCACACGCTGTCTCTCAGGCCACGACGGCTCCCGTGAAGTCTTGACTTTCTAAATCATCGTGGACTGTGCCATCCTTTTTGGGGGGTGAGTTTGGGAGCCTGTATTTTCCAGCATGGTGTCCCTGCTCCCTCCAGTTAAGATGTCAGCAGATTTTGGCCACTTGATTTCCTAATGCTGTGTGCTAAGCCATTTTAGTTGTATCTGACTCTCTGTGACCCCACAGACTGTAGCCCACTAGGCTCCTCTATCCATGGGATTCTCCAGGCAAGAATATTGGAGTGGGTTGCCATTTCCTCCTCCAGGGGATCTTCCAGACCCAGGGATGGAACCTGGTCTCTTACATCTCCTCACGTTGGCAGGCAGGTTCTTTACCACTAGCGCCACCTGGGGTTTCCTAGATTCCCCATCAATCTGGCAGAAGAGACTGGCCCATATAGGCTACTCGTTTCTTTGTCCTGCTTCACTGGAGTTTATGATTCTTTCTTAAGTTGCTCATCCAAGCTCTAGTGCAACTTACTGCTTCTATGGTCTTAGAAGGTAGACTTTGTGAACACAGCTGATGAGCTGGAGCCTGGGCTTTAGGAGCCTGATAAGCAAATCTTCCAGGAAGTTCTTTCGGGGCAGGGTAACTTGGATCTGCCCCCTCCTTGGCCTTTTCCCAGATCTGATCAGGCTCAGCCAATGGTGAATTTTCTATCATTTGGGGATGCGGAGTGGTTATGAACATACATTATTGGTGTTGAAACCCATGCCATCACCCTAATGAGATTTTCTGAGATGATTAGTTTCAGAACTTATTTTTGTTGGAAAGCTTAGTCGTTCTGGGTTTGTGATTTTTTTTTTTTTCTTGGCTGTGCTGTGGGGCATGTGGGATCTTAGTCCCCTGCCCAGGGATCAAACCTGCACCTCCTGCATTGGTAGCATAGAGGCTTAACCTCTGTGCTGCCAGGGAAATCCTGAAAGTTTAGTCAGTCTTTAGAGTCAACTTATTTTTACTGAATAAAAAAATAACTTTCTATTTAGAAAAAAATTTCCAGTACTTCATCTTTTAGCCACATCAAAAAAATAATAACAATAATGCATTTATCAAGATGAAAAAATCTGAAGGGCTAGAGGTAAGTTCCATTGACACAGTTACCTTTTTCATTCACATGTAATGTCATTTCAGTCAAAAGTGCTTCCAGCAGCTTGGCAGGTAATGTATCCTTAGGTAAGAAGCAAACAAGATTCTCAGAGGCAGAGCGGTTCTGTGTACACCAAGTCACTGGGAGCTTTGAGCTGCTGTACTCTTTATCCAAGAGTAAATCATAGCTATGAGTTGGCACAGACAGATGGGGCTGATGGCAGCTTGAAAGCAGGCAGTCATGGGTTCTGACGTCATTCTGCTCCCCACTAGTGTTAACTTTGTGATGGGAAAGCCCTCTGAAAGCCCCAGCTCCTACAGCTGGGAAACACCAATACAAGCCCACCTCACCTTTTCCCCAAACACACAGCGTGGTTGCGATGCTGGTCCAGGGCTGAGGAGACCGAGCATCTGAGCTCCGTCTTGCCCCTCACTCTCCCTCAGCTCTGAGGCCTGAGAAGGCTCAGGCTCACAGAGTGGCTGCCTTCCAACTGTCCCTATTTTCTTTCTTCTTTAAAAAAAAATCATTTATTTATTTATTTGGCTAATTCAGGTTGTATTTGCGGCATTCTCTGAGATCTAGCTCCCGAACTAGGAATGAAACCCAGGCCCCCAGCACTGGGAGGGAGGAGTCTTAGCCAGTGGGCCACCAGGGAAGTCCCTGGTTGTCTCTATTTTCTTGCTGCCTTGTCCCCAAAACTCCAGATGCAGAGAATCTATCACGGAGGAGCCTTTTCCATCTCAAGTCTGTTTCTGCCTAGGCCTGGGAGAGCTTCTGCTAACTCCCTTGGGAAGGGCATTTAAGGTTCCTGAAAATACTCCTTTAAAAATCCTATCAGGCCCCATTCCCTTTTCTGGTTTGGATTTCTTTGTCCTCTGCCCTAGCCCTCCCTAAGCACAAAGAGCCCAGAATTTTTTTCTGAGTTATCTGGGAGACGGTAAAGTCTTCTCTCTTCTGCTATCACCTTCCCCCCAAATCCCCACTTTGAAATGACAGGCCTTTGTTTTAGTAGTTCTACTTCCTGGACTAAAAAGGAGGGATTTATTTTTGACCAAATAGAGACTTGGAGGATTCTGGAATTCCTCACAGCTTTGTGAGGGCTCATGAAAAGGCCAGTTCTCCTCCTGACACTCGCTTATCTAGCTGTGTTCACGGTCTGTCCCACTCCCCAGGTGACTGTCAGGGCCTGGCCTAGCGCTGACACCAAAGGCTGCCGCCCACAGGTAACACTGAACAGCCAGGGATGCTTTCTTCCTAGCACTCCCATTCCCCTTCTAGAGGCTTCTGGCTCATTCTCTGTGACTAGGCTTGCCCATTTCTTCCTCTAAGGAGCTGTCCTGGAATTCCTCCGGTCTCCTGGGCTTTTCCTCTCTGGTCTCCCAGATCCACTGTTTTGCCACTGAGCATGTGGCAGGCAGTTTTGTATGTTTCCCTGCTGGACTCTGAACTTTCAGGAGGACAGAAACTGTGTCTTCATGATTTTTGTATCACTGTGCTTACCACAGACTGGGTCCCATTATCTGAACTGCAGGAAATCTGTATTTCCCTTTAAAATGTAGGTAGAATGTTCAAGAGAGAAAAAAAGGTTTGGAGAGAGAGACTGACATAGTGGGCAAGCTTCGCTCGAGTGATCCAGGGAACCGAGACAAACAGGAGTTTGGGAGGGATGCTGTGAGGAGCAGGGGCACCTGGCCAGAGGCTACTGCATTTCCTAAGTAATGGACTCTTCACCTTACTTGGGTAGTAAAGTGCCCTGGCTTTGGTGCAGAAGCAGGAAAGCAGTTTATCCAAAAAAAAAAAATCAATATTCTCAGATGTATCATTAGCTTTCAATCAAGATAAAAAAAAAATCTTCATGTTTTTTCAACTGTGTTCTTGCAGCAGCAGGCCTGGGTGATCATCCTGGCATGGGCCTGTGGCCTCTCCCTGCCTAAAAAGAGGCAGAAGGGGTGCTACTCTCTATCAGGCATCTGGGTACCTGGGGAATAGCAGCCTTGCAGGTTCCTTTCCCAGGAACATGCTGAGGGATCCCACAACACCAGGATCCTTGAGGTCAAGCCCTAATGCATGCGTGGCTTTGGGGCTATTGTGATTATCAGGGAACAGGGCTACTTTTCTTTCCAGACCTGGCTTCTTCTCAAGTATGCCTTATTCCTCAGGACTATTCTCACCACGTCTTCCTTTACCTTTTAATTAAGTTGGCATTTATCACGTCTATACCAGGAGCCTAAACTGTGTGAGATTTAAAGATCAAAAAGACTGAACCTAAAGGAAAACCAGCAACAATGAACCATACTAGGAACCCTGAGACAAAACCCTTACTCATGTTATATGGATACAACTGAATTTAAAGAATATAGGGAACACCTCGTAGGAGGAAGAGGCTGTGCAACAGGCTGGAGTGCAGGCGAGGACAACTGTGATCCTCCAGGAACTCCTCCTCCAGAAGAAATCGCCCTCCCAGAGCCAGGCCTTGGTGCCACGTTCCTCCCCTCACCCCTCTTGATTGAAAGCTAAGGGTTAACAGAAAACACCCCTGTGGAACCTGGCCTGCGGCTTCCCCTGGCACCTGTCAGTGCCATGTCTCCAGGCAGGAGGTGGCCGTACCAGGCCTGGAGCTCCCAAGTAGAGGGCTTCACTAGGCAGAGATGGCCTGTGTGTGCCCTTCCAGAACACCGGCTCTAGTCCCAATGGCCAGGCCCTGGTGGGAAGAGGTGCTTTGGAACTGTATGTCCAGAAGACTGGAGATCCCTGGATGCAGGGGGCAGGGGGACCCTAGGATGGAGAGTCTGGGGAGCACTTAGAGAGAAGGGGCTGAGAACCCTAGGACAAAGAGAGCTGGGTGGACCTGGATGCAAGGGGCTGGAGGACCCTAGCATAGAGTTGGGTGGGCAGCCCAGGAAAGCCTGGCTCCGGGATTGCGGTCCCCCGTGTGGGACCTGCGTCCCTCTGCTGCGGGCGAACGGCCAGCTGCCCACCCTCGAGCCCGCCACACACCTGGGCACGCCCTGGCATAGTCGAAGCAGCAGTCCCCGGTGAGGCGGCAGGCTTGGTCGCAGAAGCACGTCCCGTAGACCCGGTCCTGCCTCCAGCCGTTGGCGAAGCAGGCGGGGTCCCGGCCGGGGCAGCAGCGCCCGGCGTCCGCGCAGCCGGCCAGGGCCCCGGGCCACAGCCGCGCCAGCACGCACAGCGCCATCCACAGCGTCCTCATGGCGCGCGCTCTGCACACCTTCGGGGCAAGTGCCGGGGTTCCTCGGAGAGCGCCGGCCCCGGAGCAGCCCGGCCCGGCCCTGCCCCGCGCCGGCCCCCGCNAAATCCTATCAGGCCCCATTCCCTTTTCTGGTTTGGATTTCTTTGTCCTCTGCCCTAGCCCTCCCTAAGCACAAAGAGCCCAGAATTTTTTTCTGAGTTATCTGGGAGACGGTAAAGTCTTCTCTCTTCTGCTATCACCTTCCCCCCAAATCCCCACTTTGAAATGACAGGCCTTTGTTTTAGTAGTTCTACTTCCTGGACTAAAAAGGAGGGATTTATTTTTGACCAAATAGAGACTTGGAGGATTCTGGAATTCCTCACAGCTTTGTGAGGGCTCATGAAAAGGCCAGTTCTCCTCCTGACACTCGCTTATCTAGCTGTGTTCACGGTCTGTCCCACTCCCCAGGTGACTGTCAGGGCCTGGCCTAGCGCTGACACCAAAGGCTGCCGCCCACAGGTAACACTGAACAGCCAGGGATGCTTTCTTCCTAGCACTCCCATTCCCCTTCTAGAGGCTTCTGGCTCATTCTCTGTGACTAGGCTTGCCCATTTCTTCCTCTAAGGAGCTGTCCTGGAATTCCTCCGGTCTCCTGGGCTTTTCCTCTCTGGTCTCCCAGATCCACTGTTTTGCCACTGAGCATGTGGCAGGCAGTTTTGTATGTTTCCCTGCTGGACTCTGAACTTTCAGGAGGACAGAAACTGTGTCTTCATGATTTTTGTATCACTGTGCTTACCACAGACTGGGTCCCATTATCTGAACTGCAGGAAATCTGTATTTCCCTTTAAAATGTAGGTAGAATGTTCAAGAGAGAAAAAAAGGTTTGGAGAGAGAGACTGACATAGTGGGCAAGCTTCGCTCGAGTGATCCAGGGAACCGAGACAAACAGGAGTTTGGGAGGGATGCTGTGAGGAGCAGGGGCACCTGGCCAGAGGCTACTGCATTTCCTAAGTAATGGACTCTTCACCTTACTTGGGTAGTAAAGTGCCCTGGCTTTGGTGCAGAAGCAGGAAAGCAGTTTATCCAAAAAAAAAAAATCAATATTCTCAGATGTATCATTAGCTTTCAATCAAGATAAAAAAAAAATCTTCATGTTTTTTCAACTGTGTTCTTGCAGCAGCAGGCCTGGGTGATCATCCTGGCATGGGCCTGTGGCCTCTCCCTGCCTAAAAAGAGGCAGAAGGGGTGCTACTCTCTATCAGGCATCTGGGTACCTGGGGAATAGCAGCCTTGCAGGTTCCTTTCCCAGGAACATGCTGAGGGATCCCACAACACCAGGATCCTTGAGGTCAAGCCCTAATGCATGCGTGGCTTTGGGGCTATTGTGATTATCAGGGAACAGGGCTACTTTTCTTTCCAGACCTGGCTTCTTCTCAAGTATGCCTTATTCCTCAGGACTATTCTCACCACGTCTTCCTTTACCTTTTAATTAAGTTGGCATTTATCACGTCTATACCAGGAGCCTAAACTGTGTGAGATTTAAAGATCAAAAAGACTGAACCTAAAGGAAAACCAGCAACAATGAACCATACTAGGAACCCTGAGACAAAACCCTTACTCATGTTATATGGATACAACTGAATTTAAAGAATATAGGGAACACCTCGTAGGAGGAAGAGGCTGTGCAACAGGCTGGAGTGCAGGCGAGGACAACTGTGATCCTCCAGGAACTCCTCCTCCAGAAGAAATCGCCCTCCCAGAGCCAGGCCTTGGTGCCACGTTCCTCCCCTCACCCCTCTTGATTGAAAGCTAAGGGTTAACAGAAAACACCCCTGTGGAACCTGGCCTGCGGCTTCCCCTGGCACCTGTCAGTGCCATGTCTCCAGGCAGGAGGTGGCCGTACCAGGCCTGGAGCTCCCAAGTAGAGGGCTTCACTAGGCAGAGATGGCCTGTGTGTGCCCTTCCAGAACACCGGCTCTAGTCCCAATGGCCAGGCCCTGGTGGGAAGAGGTGCTTTGGAACTGTATGTCCAGAAGACTGGAGATCCCTGGATGCAGGGGGCAGGGGGACCCTAGGATGGAGAGTCTGGGGAGCACTTAGAGAGAAGGGGCTGAGAACCCTAGGACAAAGAGAGCTGGGTGGACCTGGATGCAAGGGGCTGGAGGACCCTAGCATAGAGTTGGGTGGGCAGCCCAGGAAAGCCTGGCTCCGGGATTGCGGTCCCCCGTGTGGGACCTGCGTCCCTCTGCTGCGGGCGAACGGCCAGCTGCCCACCCTCGAGCCCGCCACACACCTGGGCACGCCCTGGCATAGTCGAAGCAGCAGTCCCCGGTGAGGCGGCAGGCTTGGTCGCAGAAGCACGTCCCGTAGACCCGGTCCTGCCTCCAGCCGTTGGCGAAGCAGGCGGGGTCCCGGCCGGGGCAGCAGCGCCCGGCGTCCGCGCAGCCGGCCAGGGCCCCGGGCCACAGCCGCGCCAGCACGCACAGCGCCATCCACAGCGTCCTCATGGCGCGCGCTCTGCACACCTTCGGGGCAAGTGCCGGGGTTCCTCGGAGAGCGCCGGCCCCGGAGCAGCCCGGCCCGGCCCTGCCCCGCGCCGGCCCCCGCCCCTCCCCGGCCTTGGCGGCGCGCCCGTCGGGAGCCGGGCGGGGGCCGGAGGGGAGGGCGCCTCCGCCCCGGGCGCCCGCGATCGACGCTCGGGACCCCGGCCCCCTGCCCACGGCGCCCATGGCCCAGCCCGCGGGGACGGCCGGGAGGCAGCGGAAAAGCAGGTGCTCTAGGATCTCGGGGGGCGACCGTGCCCGCCAGCCGCCCCGCCAGGGCGGCCACATCTCCTGGCTGCAAACTCTGCTTCCTGACGTCTGGGGACAGGTTAGCCAGTCGGCAGCTTGACTCCGAAGCCAGGACCCGTATCGCACTCGATGGGCACGAACCGGGCTCAGTCGCACGGATCGCCCAGACTTAGCCCAGAAAGCCACGATGTACTTTTCCCAGGACACCCAGTTCCCCTCCACAACCTCCCCAGGCCACTGAATCCAGAGATAAGACTGAAAAACGTCCTTTCTTTCTGCAGCATTTTCTAATGGGTTTTTCCTGCCCCAGGAAAATGCCACTTTGTTTCACCGAAGAATCAATGATACATATTCTACCAACGGTGCCTGGCTTTCTGTTAAAGCAGATTTCCCCAAAGAAATTCTGCTTGATGGTATTGTAGAATTAATTTCCGCTTTAATCAAGCGCCATCCTAACTTCGTATAGACATTTTCTTCAACCTTTTTCTTCAAATATATTTTCTGTACTCCTTTTGTTAACCAAAAAGTTCTGGAAGTTTCATTTTCTTTTATGTTTTTAAACATGTAAACTATTCATGATTTTTGTAAGAAACTGAGACCATAAAGTTGTATCTGAGAAATCTAATGAATTTCAGAACAATTTTTTCCTTTCTCATATGAAGTCTTCTCAAAGAACTCCCATTACTCTTCAGAGACTAGAAAAGTAACAAAAGGAAAAAAAACCTTGGCTGCAAAAATAAACAATACAATAATCACACATAAAAAATTAAGCAAAAAAGCTGTGACATGAAAAAGATTGAATCTTTTATAAGAATTGTATCTTATAAACTGAAATCACAGATGAAGTTTGACAAGAGTACAAAGCAATTTTTCCCCACTGTCCAAAGAAAACACACTCTAAAATAAAAAAGAAATCTTTTCTTTGTGATTATTTATACTAGTAAATCTCAGGCTTAGAAATAATCTTATTTTCCTCTTTAGGTAAGTCTCTCTTTTTGCAATTTAATTTAAAAAGATTTACTTTTTAATATTTTTAGTTCTTGGTAGTTGATATTAAATAACTTTGTCAGCAAATTATACCTTTTGCTTTTACCTGTGTGTGTACATTTTATTAGCATCTTCATGCTAACTCATTCATGTAATTTATCTCCCACGTCTTCCCTAAGACTGTCTGCTTTATGGAATGCCTTTAGCTAGAGACTTGTTCTGTAATGTCTTAAGAATCTGGACTTGTTCCAGGAAAACATAAATGCTCCACTGACAAGTTCATTTTCAGATACAGAAAGTAGAAGAAGATGACCTCTGGTTTAAGAGAATTAAAAATACAATGCCTAATGCTCCCTCAAATACTTTTTCTCATCCCTTTCTCCTTATACCCAGACAAAACCTAAAATATAAAATCAAAAACAGGAAGTTGGGAATTTGTTCAGAAAGGTTGGGTCCAGTTCTGACTCTATGATCTTGGACAGTTCGCCTCCAGTGTTCTCATCTCAAATAAAGAATACTAGCTTTTAAGATTGCTGTGTGTTGTCTATAGAAATGAGGTGATGTGGGTAAATGGAGAACAAAGTGGTCATTAAATATCAATTAGATCGTGTCCTAATGCCCAACCCGCTCCTAAAACCAAGTAAGAGACAAACTCCTGTTTTAACTGTGTGCAAAGTAGGGGGAAGGACTTCTTCACACAGTAATGAATCTGCCTGCAATGCAGGAGACCAGGGTTCCATCCCTGGGTCAGGAAGATCCTCTGGAGAAAGGGAATGGCAATCCACTCTAGTATTCTTGTCTGGAGAATTCCATAGACAGAGAAGCCTGGCGGGCTACAGTTAGTGGGGTTGCAAAGAGTTGGACATGACTGAGGGAAGTAGGGGGAAGCACAAAGTTAAAAAGAAGAAACTGCAAATATAGCCATCCCTCTCTGCTGGTGGTGAGGGAATTGGTTCCATGACTGACACCGCCCCCCCTTCTCTACCGCAGATATCAAAATCCACAGATGTTTGAGTGTCTTAGATACAATGGCATAGTACAGTCATCCCCATCCCAGTATCCATGGATTCTGCATCCACAGATTCAACCAACCACTGGTCAGTAGAGTACTGTGCATGCGTGCATTCAGCTAACTCTTTGCAGCCCCATGGACAACAGCCCCCCAGGCTCCTCTGTCCACAGAGCTGGATGTAAATGATTACTTCCTATTTTCAAACATAAAAAGGAGCTTGTCTGTGGTAGGTGACGTTGAAAGAAAACTCACAATTTCAAGTTATATCTTGTACTGCCTTGAAACCATCAAGATAAGATTCTCCAGCCGGCCCCTGCAAGGGAAGCAGTTCTTGCCGGAAGGCAGAATCGAGGGGACACTGACATTTGAAGCTGTGGAGTTCACATTCTTACTGGAAGCTGGGTGCAATCGGATGCAACAATCAGTCACTTTGTTTTCCATGCCCTGAGGATCTCTGGAGAACAGAAATCATCCCAGTGAATGTGCGGCGAGTATAGCAATTCGCGAAACTCACCTTAAAGGACACTCTCTTCTAAAGTGTTGTTTTTGGACGTTGCCCAAGACTGGTAAAATTACAGAGGGGGAGGGAGGCCTTTCTGTTCACTGGATTTCAGAAGGCAGTCATCTTAAAGGACGTCCACATATATGATCTCATTCAACCTTGCACAACTGTGAGGCAAATGTTGGCACCTCTGTACCACAGATGACAGAGATTAGACATCCAGTTAATTAGAGACAAAACTAGACCCGAACTAAATATTTCCAAAATATTACAGAGTTCTTCCCATTACTTATAGCTTGGTAGTGGCAATGGTGAGAGAGTAATGGAACATAGGGACAAGTAAGATTGAGTGTTGCACTAAATGTGTGGAAATGAAAATACGAATAATTTCCAGAAAGGTTTGGATATATGTCAGATGGATGGACAAGTAGTCATAAAAGGCAGCCAGGATGCTCTGAGGACTGTGGAGGCAATCTCCTGAGGTTGATGAATAGAAGAGTTGATTCTTTGTTCCTTCCTTCCAGTTTTACTGAGACGTAATTGACATACTGGGCTTTCCTGGTTGTGCAGTGGTAAAGAATCTGCCTGCCAGTGCAGGAGACAGAGGTTTATCCCTGAGTCGGGAAGACCCTCTGGAGGAAGAAATGGCAACCCACTCCAGCATTCTTGCTTGGGCAGTTCCATGGACAGATGAGTATGGTGGGCTACAGTCCATGGAGTCAAAAAGGAGTCGAACACAACTTAGCGACTAAACAACTGAGATAGAGCAATGGATAACTTTGTGTACAACGTAACAATTTGACCACACACATCATCACATGATTATCACAGTAGGTTTCGTGAGCATGGATCATCTCTTGTAGATGCAACGTGTACAAAATAGAACGAAAAATTTTCCTTGTGATGAGGACTCAAGGTGTGTACTCTCTTTAACATGTAATGAAGAGCAGTGTTAATTATCTTTTTCATACTGTACATTATATCCCGAGTACTTATTTATCTTATAACTGGAAGTTTGTAGATTTTGCCTGTCAATTTCCCACCCCACCTCATCCCCTGCCTCCAGTAGCCACAAATCTGATCTCTTTTTCTATGAATTTGTTTTTCCCTATACTGTACAGTAGGCTCTCATTAGTTACCTATTACAGGTCTCCCGCACTGTAAATGATTCTTCATTGTCTGAGCCACCAGGGAAGCCCATTTTATAGAAATGTGTGTAGATGTCAATCCCAATCTCCCAGTTTATCCCAACCCCACTTTCCCCTCTTGGTGTCCATACGTTTGTTCTCTGAATCTGTGTCTCTATTTCTGCTTCGCAAATCATTTCATCTGTTTTTTATATATTTTTTGAAGTATAATTGACTGAGGCACTAAGTTAGTTCCTGGTATTCAACATAATGGTTCAGTATTTCTGTACATCTCAAAATCATCACCATCATAAGTCTAGTTGTCATCTGTCACCCTATAATGCTATCACACAATTAGTGACTGTCTTCTCCACCTTGTACATTTCACATCCATGCCTCATTTATTTTATAACTGAAAGCTTGCGCCTCTTAATTTCCCTCACCATTTCATTATCCTTCCCAAAGCCCTCTTGCCTCTAGCAACCACCTGTTTGTTCTCTGTAATCTATGTCTCTGTTTCTATTTAGTTATGTTTATTTATTTGCTCTTTAAGGTTATTTATTTTTGGTTGTAATGGTCTTTGTTGCTGTGTGTGGGCTTTCTCTAGTTGGAGTGAGTGGGGGCTACTCTTCCTTACGATGTGTGGGCTCACTGCAGTGGCTTCTCTTGCTGGGGAGCACAGGCTGTAGGCCCAAGGGCTTCAGTCATTGCAGCTCTTGGGCTCTAGAGCACAGGCTCAGTAATCGTGACTCAGGGGCTTAGTTGCTCTGCAGCACATGGAATCCTCCTAGACCAGGGATCAAACCCACGTCCCCTATATTGGTAGGAGGGTTTCTACTCACTGTCACCAGGGAAGTCCTTTGTTTTTTTTTTTTCAAGATTCCACATGAAATAGAATGGTTGATTCTTAAGCAGGTTTGGGGGCATTTGTCAGAGGCAACATACTGCATGGATATCTGAAAGTGAAAGTGTTAGTTGCTCAGTTGTCTCTGACTTTTGTGACCCTATGGACCGTAGCTCACCAGGCTCCTCTGCCTATGGGACTTCCCAAGTAAGAATACTGGAGTGGGGTGCCATTTCCTTCTCCAGGGGAACTTCCTGACCCAGGGATCAAACCTGGTCTCCTGCACTGCAGGCAGATTCTTTACCATCTGAGTCACCAGGAAAACCCATATTTTATTGACAGCTAGACATAGTTAATTGTAAGACTCACCATTATTTTATGTTATACTACTAAGATATAAGATATAAGACAAAACACTGTTGATTAAAGTATGGTGCATACTTATTCATGGATTGAGGTATTGTCTCAGTATATTCAAGCTGCCATAACAAAATACCGTCAACTAGTGGCTTACCATCGACTGTTGTGGCCCTTGATAGCTCACTTTGTAAAGAATCCGCCTGCAGTGCAGGAGACCCTGGTTTGATTCCTGGGTTGGGAAGGTCCCCTGGAAAAGGGATAGGCTACCCACTCAGGTATTCTTGGGCTTCCCTTGTGGCTCAGCTGGTAAAAAAAATCCACCTGCAATCTGGGAGACCTGGGTTCAATCCCTGGGTTAGGAAGATCCCCTGAAGAAGGGAAGGGCTACCTATTCCAGTATTCTGGCCTGGAGAATTCCATGAACTCTATAGTCCATGGGGTTGCAAAGAGTCAGACACGACTGAGTCACTTTCACTTTCACCTTCTTTTCAGGTGGCTTATAAACCACAAAAATTTATCCCTCACCTGTCTGTGGGCCCAAGATCAGTGTATGGTGTGAGCCTGCTTTTTAGTTCATAGCTAGTGGCTTCTAGCTGTAACCTCACATGGAAAAGGACTAGGATCTCTGGGATCTTTTCCATGAGGGCACTCATCTCCCTCCCAAGGTCCTATAAGCTCCCAAAGGCCCTGCTTCCTAATACCATTGCTCTGGGCATTCGATTTCTTTTCTTTTTTTAAAAATACTTTAATTTTTATTTGTTTATTTATTTAACTACCCCAAGTCTTAGCTGTGGCACTTGGGTGTTTGATTTTTTTCTGTGGCATGCAGGATTTTTAGTCACAGCATGTGAACTTTTAGTTATGTTCCCTGACCAAGGATGGAACCCAAGCCTCATGCACTGGGAGCAGAGTCTTAGCCACTGGACCACCAGGGAAATCCATAGATTTCAAGATATGAATACAGGGGAAACATACGCATTCAGTACACAGCAAGAATGGATCTCAGTTTCAGAGTTGGTAAAACGTGAAAATGTGCACCTTGAGAATCAATGAAAAATCTAAAGAAACAGCACTTTCATCACTTTACATTTTATAATGTGCTTTGCAGGAAACCCTATGGGGCAGGTATTGGTAATTTTCTCGTTTTGATGGAGAGGAGACTCAGAGGGGAGGCTTCGCAGGTGGAACAGTAGAAAAGAATCTGCCTGCCAAGGCAGGAGACACAGGATTCATGGGATTGATCCCTGGGTCGGGAAGATCCCCGGGAGTAGGAAATGGCAACCCACTACAGTGTTCTTGCCTAGAAATCCCATGGACTGGAGGTCTACAGTCCATGGGGTTCCAAAGAGGACTGAGCGCATACACAGCACAGCAGGCTCAGAGGAGCTAAGTGACCTCCCCAGCACTCCAGGGCCCAAGTCGAGCCTTCCGTTGTGGCTAGCACTGCAGTCATTCTATCTGTGCAGTCATTCCCTTCCTGTGGGTGAGATGTTACTCCGAGCTGATGGACAAAGATAGGTAAAAACTGGTCCTTCCCTAAGGAGCCTGAGGTCTCATGGAAACAGTAGACTTATAACAGTTCATCACAGCATGTTGTGATGAGGGCTATTCTAAAAAGAGATGATGGGACTGTCTGAGATGACTGACAGGGGAGCTGGGCAGGCAAGGGGAGGTTGAATTGGGTCACTGTTATTTCCTTTCTGTCTGTCTGCAAAGTGCAGACTTAGTCCCCAGGAAAACCTCACATACCTGGGAGGTATGACTTAATCGGCTGGTACCTATTTGTTCAATGATGCCTAAAGTGCAGGCAAGAATCCAAAGATGCTTGCTAACGATTGGTGCACTTCACGGACCTTGAGCAGTTCCTCCCCTACCACCTTATAGAAAGCAGTCAAGGTTACCGTTATCAAGGTTTATGCTGCCAATTTTGTATCTTTGACCTTATTGACTAAATAAATGTAGAGTGGCTATGAAGGTGGTAAATTCACTGGTTGCCTATACAATATTCACTCTTCACTCCTTTTTTAACAGCTCCCAGATTTTCCCATCCAGAGGGAGTACCTCTTCCCTCTCTTATGTGACAGCAATTCATTTTGGGTGGCTTAACCTCACCTGGAGTGCTAGTGATGAGTTCTGAGCTTAACTCCATTCTCAACCTGTGAACCCGTCGTGGGATTGTGCGATCAAAGCCACAGGATCGGGATGCTTGTTTGGCCTGTAGATGATCTGGTTTCACCTTTACCCTCACTGGGTATGCCTGAGGACAGATGTGATCTATGTGAAGCCACCTGAGATCTTAGCCAACAAGTGAGGGAAGATAAAGCCAGGGCTTATAGGGCTCTGATTAAATAATATTTTAAATCACATTTTCATCTTGCAATTCCCTGCCCCAATAAATCCTCCTTATAATTTATACCAGTTTGTTGCTATTTCTTAAAACAAGAGCACCCAACAGAGGTGACATGGAAAGTGAACAGTTCAGGTTTTAAAGAGAAAAGTGAATTTGAACTGTAGTTCTGTCACTTACTGGCTACATAATATGGAANAACTACGTATGCATGTGTGCTAAGTCACTCCGGTCATTTCCCACTCTTTGGGACCCTATGGACTGTAGCCCGCTAGGATCCTCTGTCCATGGGATTCTTCAGGCAAGAATACTGAAGTGGGTTGCCATTTCCTCCTCCAGGGAGTCTTCCAGAGCCAGGGATCAAACCCGCTTCTCATATGGCTCCTGAATTGGCAGGCAGGTTCTTTACCACTAGCGCCACCTGGGAAGGCCACCACACCATACTACATACTTAATTGTATTTTAGTTTATTGACTCTTATGTGGGAAGTATTACTACTTATTTTTGACAGTTAAATAAACTGAAGATTGATGGTGTTAAAGAACTTGCCCAAACTTGAGACGTTCAAACCTGTTTTGTGCAATTTCAAGTCTACTTTTTTTCTACTCAGAAAACTAATTATATAATCAACACCGGATTTCTATTACAGTTTCCTAGGTTCTTTATGATAAATATCTTGACAGAGGGTGCATACTTAGACTATGAGGTAACTGAAGTCATTGAACCCTATGGTATTATTTTCAATTATCAGTTCCTTAAATTCTCTTTTTTTTAGTTATATATTTTTTTTCTTGTGATGAGATCTTTTAAGATTTACTCCCTTAGCAAGTTTCAAANAGAACTAATTATATAATCAACACCGGATTTCTATTACAGTTTCCTAGGTTCTTATGATAAATATCTTGACAGAGGGTGCATACTTAGACTATGAGATAACTGAAGTCATTGAACCCTATGGTATTATTTTCAATTATCAGTTCCTTAAATTCTCTTTTTTTAGTTATATATTTTTTTTCTTGTGATGAGATCTTTTAAGATTTACTCCCTTAGCAAGTTTCAAATGTACATACAGTATTACTAATTATAGTCACTGTTCAATACATTTTATGCCTTATTTACATGGCTTATTTATTTTATATCTGGAAATTTATACCTTTTGCCCACTTTTACTCATTTTGCCCACCTCCCACCCTCCACCTTTGGCAACTATCATCTGTAGTGATGAGCTCAGTTTCTTAAAAAAAAAAAAAATTATCTATTTGGCTGTATCAGGTCTTAGTTGCAGCATAAAGGATCTTCCTTCATTGCGTTACAGCGTGGACTCCAGAGCGCATGGGCTTAGTTGCCCTGAGGCTTGTGGGATCTTAGTTCCCATCCAGGGATAGAACCTGTGTCTCCTGCATTGGAAGACGGATTCTTAACTGCTGGACTACAGGGTAGTCTGTGAATGCTTTGTCACTCAGTCACATCTGACTCTTTGTGACACCATGAACTGCCCACCAGGCTCGTCAGCCCATGGGATTTTCCATGCAAGAATACTGGAAGGTTGCCCCTTCCTCCTCCAGGGGATCTTTCCGACCCAGGGATCAAGCCTGGGTCTCCTGCATGGCAGGTGAATCCTCTACCGTCTGATCCATCATGGAAGCTACATATAACTGAGATTATATAGTATTTGTCTTTCTCTGACTTATTTCACTTAGCATAATGCTCTCAGGGTCCACCTAAGCTGTTGCAAATGGCAGGCATTTCCTCTTTTTCATGTCTGAGTAGTATTCCACTGTATGTATAATATATACTGCATATTCTTTATTTGGACTTCCCAGGTGGCCCTAGTGGAAAAGAACACACCTGCCAGTGCAGGAGACATAAGTGACATATGTTCGATTTCTGGGTCGGGAAGATCCCCTGGAGGAGGGCATGGCAATCCACTTCAGTATTCTTGCCTGGAGAAACCCCCTGACAGAGGAGCCTGGCAGGCCCTAGTCCATAGGATCACAAAGAGTCAGACACAACTAAAGTGACTTAGCATGAATGCATGATTCTTCATTCATTCATCCATTGATGGACACCTAGAAAGACTCCCTGTCTTGGTTATTGTAAATAACATTGCAATAAACATGGAACTACAGATATCTTTTCTAGTTAATTTTTCCATTTCCTCTGGATAAATATCCAGAAGTGGAATTGCTGGACTATATGGCTGTTCTAGTTTTAATTTAAGAAACCTCCATACTGCTTTCCATAGTGGTAGCACCAAGTTACATCCCCACCAACAGTGGACTAGGGCATCTTTCCTCCTCATGCTTACCCACACTTCCTTCTTCCTGATAACAACCATTCTGACAAGTGTCATATCCCATTGTGGTTTTGATTTGTATTTCCAGCAGTTCCTAAAATTCGTAAATATTTAATTAAAGATCAACAGAATATTGAATTTGGAGTTGGAAGAACTGAGTCTTTTGTTTTGCTACTCCCTATGTGTACTTAAACTCCATGAGTCTCAGGAACCATAAGGTCTACCTTGATAACAGAACTCTTGGGTGAAAGAGCTTGGTAAGCACGTATTATTACTTGGTCACTGTGGAATTCTTCATATAAATAACTTTTATCTATTTATTTTCATTTTCGGTTATGCCACACAGCATGTAGGATCTTAGTTCCCTGACCAGGAATGGAACCCATACCCTTTGCACTGGAAGCCCAGAATCTTAACCACTGAGCCACCAGGGAAGTCCTCATATATATAACTTTATGTTAAAATGTTAGCTGTTAATATTCTAAGAAGTAAACTGGAGAGCATGCCTCAGAGATTTAAGTAGATGTAAATACTATTGACTTAAAAATGTAATTTTTTAAGGAAAAAATAATCTTTTTAGTAAACTCAAAAGGATAAAATTATTACCACCATGAACAATCATCTAATTTTGTGTTAGATTCTGTGCAAAGAGAATAGCGAAGCCACTGTCTCAAAGCCTCTAGGAGTTTGCATTTTTGTCAGATGGCAGCAAAAGTTTAAATTCCACGCACACATACCATTCTGTGCAGCCCGTCTAAATTATAGCCATCAGAAATATTTCCCACAATTCCTTGTTCACAGCCTTCCAGGAATCACAGAAGATGCTGGACACAGCTTGGCAGCAGTCTGTATGTCCAGCAGTTACGAGTCTGGGCTACTCCACTTGCAAAAGTCCAGCAAATAGTGACAGGGTTTCTCTTCCCATCCCTGCGAGCTGTTCCGATCAACAGCGCCATCTGCTGGCTAGCCCCAGGAAATGTTTCCTTTTCTTTATCAGACCTGGCTTTCAGCAGTGGTCCTCTGCCTCTGTATTTCACAGTTCGCCATTCTGTTCATTCCCTCCCAAGAAATTATTCTTTTATGTGTATACATACATTCTCTTTCATCCATAGATTAATTTTCTAGGGCTTGCCGTAACAAAATACCACAAACTGGGTGGCTTAAACAACAGAAATTTATCATCTATGATCTCTCACAGTTCTGGGGGCCAGAAGTCAGAAATCAAGGTGTCAGTGGGTTGCTTCCTTCTGAGGTTGTGAGGGAAAGATCTGTGCCAAGCCTCTCTCCTTGGCTTGTGGATGGTCGTCTCCATAGTCGCGTGATGTTCTTCTTCTTGGTAGGTCTCTGTGCCCAAATTTCTGCTTTTTATAAGGACGCCAGTCATATTGGCTCGGGGCCCCCCTCATGACTTCAACTTAACTAATTATATCTGCAATGACCTTATTTCCAAATAAGGGCATGTGCTGAGGTTCTGGGGACTAGGACTTCAGTGCATGAATTTGGGGGTAGGGGAAGGGACATAATTCAACCCATAGCAGCTTCTTCTTTCCTTCCAAGTTGCTCAGATCCCTTCAGGCATTTTTTTAAACTCTCATTTTCTCCTCTGTTCTTCCTTCTACCTGCCTTGTCAATCTGAAAATTATCTTATACAATGGAAACACATAAGATTGGGCAAGTCCAGTGGTTAAGACCCTGCATTCCTACTGCAGGGGGTACAGGTTAGATCCCAGGTTGGAGAACATGGCTCGGGGTGAGGCCTAAAATAAATAAATAAATAAAAACAAATAAATAAAATGCATTAAGCATTAGAACATAAGAATATGTTTATATAGAAAAGAATGGGCATGTCCAGGGAAAAGAAGTCCATGTGCTTTGAAGCCTGACCTGGGGGAAGTTATGAGCGACTCCCTAGAACACTCAGGATCTCTCTCCAGAACCTCCTAGCTTCCTCATTCTCATTTATTTAAACCAGTTTTGTTCTCTTTTCCAAGCACCAACATTCAAAATAAATATTTCCCACACAGAGTGTTTCTGTTTGAATCGCTTGTGTTCAGACAGTATTGTATTCTGCTCGATTTTCATCATCAGTGTGTAGCATTTTACCTGTTATAAAATAAGCTGGTATAAAAGTCCATTTGAGATGGTAACTCCTCCTCTCCACCGCCCCCTACTGGCTCCATCGTTGATACAATTCTCCTTCTCTAAGTATTTATGCCCTGGCCAGGGCTTCCCAGGTGGCATTAGTGGAAAAGAACATGTCTGCCAGTGCAGGAGATGTAAGAGGTGGGGTTTGATCCCTAGGTTAGGAAGATACCCTAGAGGAGGAAATGGCAACCCACTCCAGTATCTTTGCTTGGAAAATCCTGTGGATAGAGCAGCCTGATGGGGTCGCCAAGAGTCAGACACAACCAAAGTGACTTAGCATGAAGCACGCACTGTGGTAGGTGTGGGAAATACAAACGCAGGTGGTCATGATGTCTGTTCTAAAGAAACATACAGTCGAGAGGAGCAGATGGGCATAACGTACTCTAAGCCTTATAAGCGTAGTATTTACAAGATGCTGTGGCAGCACAGAAGATGGCATGTGCGTGCGTGATCAGTCACTTCAGTCCTGTTCCACTTTTTGCAACCCCATGGACTGTAGCCCACCAGGCTCCTCTGTCCATGGAGTTCTCCAGGCAAGAACCCTGGAGTGGGTTGCCATGCTCTCTTCCAGGGGAATCTTCCCAACCTAGGGATCGAACCTGCATCTCTTACATCCCCTGCATTGGCAGGAAAGTGCTTCACCACTAGCGCCACCAATTAAATATTAAGAATCAGAAGGCATCATCCCCAACCTATCTAGTAAAGGACCTCATTCTTTTCTTCTTTAAAAGAATATCTATTTATTTGGATGTTCCAGGTCTTAGTTGCAGCACACGGGATTTTAGTTGCAGCATGGGAACTGTTCATCGCTGTAGTATGCGAGATCTAGTTCTCTGACCCGAAATTGAACCCAGGCCTCCTACACTGGCAATGCCTGGCAGCTGCTGGACTGCCAGGGAAGTCTCAAGGACAGCATTCATGACGAAGGTAGAACTTCACAGCAGGTTGAATGATGAGAGAGAAAGGCTGGCCTCTAGAAGAAAAGGGCATTCCTCAAAACTGGGGAACCGTTGGGGGCCATCTCAAAAGTAGATGGAAGATTGGGAAATGGGATATTGGGTGAAAGAGTCTTTGAGCATCTTCTCTCCAACCACTGGCCTCCATCTACTGCTACGGGTTTGTTGGAGTTTATTGAAGGCCCAAGTATGTTAAAGTGATGGATGCCATCTTTGACCTCAGGGACACGGACATTGACCAGTGAATGTCAATGAATGAAGTACTTCTGAACTTGCTTAAAAAATTGCAACTCAAGCCTCTTCATCAGCTTACAAGAGTCATTATAATCATTCAACCAATGAATTGTTGACACACTATTTCATCTACTCTACAGATGACTATTACGAGCAGCAATATGACCAGTCATCCTTAGAGACTTTTAATTTTCTCTTGGTAGTTAGTTTCACATCATTTCCTCCTGTACCAATTCTTCAGTTTGTTTGGAACTAAATTGTTTCAGTATTTACCATGTGCTGACGGAGCTAAAACCTGGACACACTTGTAAGCAGACTTTAGAGTGAGTCTTTTGCAAAAACAGTCTCAGAATCCCAATTTCTCACCTTCATCATTTGACTGTGTCCTCAAAGCCAGAAGGAATATGCTTGTTTTGTTTCTTGTCTTCCACTTGGTCAGTATCTTGTAAACAGAGTCCTCTATTACTACTGGCTTCTCACTGTTACTTCTCCCCAGTTAATATGATGGAAAAGTATTCACAACCCATGTTACCCCCTCCACCAAATCCTATCTCCAACCTTAGAATGGTTTCTTATCCCCCAAACAGTGGTGCAGACTCAAGAAATATCAAAATGTTGAAGTTGAAAGTTAGAGATTATCTTATCCAACCACACCCTCTTACAGTGAGAAAACTAAGGCCAGAGAAGTTGTAGGACTGACAAGATTATGCAGAATCCAAGCCAGAATTTAGGTCACAAGATAGGCAGTTTTGCAGTTAGTGTTTCCTGTGTGTTTTTGTTTGTTTCTATCTACCCTCACCTCTCTATGTGAGCCATATTAAGGATTTTGATCCTTATCTTAAAAAGATAGGAAATCCACTGAAGGGTTGTGAGCATGACCTGATGGATAAATTAAAATAAAATAAAATAAAAACCCAGTGGCAAGTAGAGGATAGATCAGAAGGAGCAGAGTCACAAAGAAGTGTTATTGTTTTCCTTGACCTCAACCCTGAAATGGCCCCACATTCGTCCTGAAGCCCACCCACCCTGGCCACAGTTCAGTCTCCTTGGATGGACACCTGACCCCAGGACAGAGTCAGAGCAGTGAGTCTCCTATCCTCAGAGATGCTGGTTGAGTGCCTGGGACAGACCTCCAGGAATCTATGTTTACAACGCCTCAGATGATTTCAATGGTCAGATTTCAGAGCCATCACGCTGTGGAATTTGAATCGAGAGGCACAGAAACAGCTGTCAGTGGTAGTGGGTACCAGACTAGGATGGTTGTGATGTTAGGGCCTGAGGCCATCCGGGGCCAAATGCCAAGTAAGCGATTAGAAGACACTGCTTGAGGAGCAGAGGAACAAGAGAGGCAGAAGAAACAGAGGGACCTCTGTTCTTGAATCTCCATCTGCTCAAGACCTACTATATTTCATTCCATTTCCCCATGAAAGTGAAAGTGAAAGTCACTCAGTCATGTCCAACTCTTTGTGACCCCATGGACTAAACAGTCCATGGAATTCTCCAGGTGAGAATACTGAAGTGGGTAGCTTTTCCCTTCTCCAGGGGATCTCCCCAACCCAGGGATCGAACCCAGGTCTCCTACATTGCAAGCAGATTCTTTACCAGCTGAGCAATAAAGGAAGCCCAAGAATACTGGAGTGGGTAACCTATCTCTTCTCCGACAGATTTTCCTGACCCAGAAATCGATCCAGCATCTCCTGCATTGCGGGTGGATCTCTACCAACTGAAGTATTTCCCCATTGTTTTAATAATATTGGATCTTTATACTAATCCTTCCTTCCAATGCCCCGTGTGTGTGTGTGAGTGCGTGCGCACACTTGTGTGTTTCCTTGCTGTTGGAACATCCATCACACTGGAGGAGGTCTCTAGACTCAGCTTCTTCCCTGACCTTCCCCTCCTTTAACCCTCTTTTCTTCCTCACTTCTTCCACCCCAACCCAGACCTTGATCAAAGCCTTCCTCCCCTCCCAGAAACTGATAGTTACTAAAAGCCTGATAAGAGTTTAGTGTACTATCTATAAGCAGGCATATTTCTCTTTGAGAATCTTCCCAGGATTCCTGTAGCACAAAAATGACAGGCTCATGGAAAGTGTAAGGACCAGAGAGAGCTAGGGAGGAGGCTACTTATGATAGGCTCGCTGGGGGTCCCTTACTTCACACTTTTAAATCACACCTCATAGATGAGATCAGACAAACCCTGTTCAGGAAGCTCTGACTTCCACATCTATTCAGATCCTTTAATCTGAAAATCACGTTATATTATGGGGCCCAAGAGTTAAGGTCCCACATGCCACAACTACAATCCTGAACACCACAAATAAAAATCCTGCAACAACTAAGACCCAGGGCAGCCAAATACATTTTAAAAATATATATTTTTAAAGGCTCAAAATGAGGGGAAGAAAAGTTATCAGCCCTAAGAAACTTCATTTCTAGTCAAGCAATCATTAATAGGTGAATACACACATACAAGGGCTATCCCAGCTGGCATTAGTGGAGAATCCCCCTATCAATGTAGGAGATGTAAGAGACATAGGTTCAATCCCTGAGTCAGGAAGATCCCCTGGAGGAGGGCATGGCAACCCACTCCAATATTCTTGCCTGGAGAATCCCACAGACAGAGGAGCCTGGCGGCCTACAGTCCGTGGGGTCACAATGAGTCAGACATGACTGAAGCAACTTAGCACACACACATACGTAGAGACACACACACAGAGACAAGGGGAGATGGATGGTCTGGAAGAATTTTCACCAGGATGTTAATTGAGATTACTTTAGCATGAGGTAGTCTATAGTTTTGTTTTGATATTTTTGTGTTTGCTTGTTTGTATTTTTCTTAATATTTTGTAATGAGCACTACATTTGTAATAGAATAGTGCTAGTATGGAAAGAAAACAAAAGACTGAAAACAATTTTTTTCTAAGAAAAAAAGGAAGGGAGAAAGGAAGAAAGGAAGAAAGAAAGGAGGGAGGAGGAAGAAATACTTCAGAAAATTATTATTAATCATTCGCTGTTTGTACGCCACGCTTAGTCGTGACGAATGTGTCCACTTGCTCTACAGCGTGAAGCTTCCTCGAGCTGTGTGTGTGAAGCGTGGAGGCAAAGTGCATCCTCGAGAAGAGCAGAGAGAAGCCATGTGCACCAGAGAAGCTGCTCTTGGAGCAGAGGATTTACTCAATAGTACAAACACTTTGTTCCTGTTTCAAGTTTAAATTATAGCCATGGCGATATTGAGAACCCGATGAAAGGATCGTTCAGGTCAACTTCAAAGCGGAGCTGAGATGGGGGATCTGTCAGCGGAGCGCTGGCCCCGCCTCACCTCCACCTCCTCTCCCAGCCCGCCCGCTCACTTTGTAGGTTCTCTGGGGGATTTCACTGATGGAATCAAGATGGGAGACTTCAAACATGCTGCTTGTCTGTATTTTTCTTTTCCTTTTTTTCCCCTCACTTGCTTATTTCCTTGTCTGTTTATTCTTTATAGAGCCCCTCTCTTTCTCTCATATCCAAGAGCCTAGGATGAAAGGTTCTTAAAACCAGAAGCTGTGGGGCTGTGTGCACACAGGGTGTTGAGTCTGTGACTCACAGTTCATTCCTGGTTGAGGAGTGGGTGGCTGGCTTTTCTGGATCCCAGGCCCTCGCTGGGGGCTAACCCAGAGCCAGCTTCTCACTAGCATGAACTCTGAGTCGTTTTGGCTTGTTGTTGCTGTAGTTCAGTTGCTACGTTACGACCAACTCTTTGCGACTCTGTGGCTGCAGCTCACCAGGCTTCCTGGTCCTTTTTTTTTTTNAGCCATAAAATTAAAAGATGCTTAGTCCTTGGAAGAAAAGTAATGACCAACCGAGATAGTATATTCAAAAGCAGAGACATTACTTTGCCAACAAGGTCCGTCTAGTCAAGGCTATGGTTTTTCCTGTGGTCATGTATGGATGTGAGAGTTGGACTGTGAAGAAGGCTGAGTGCCAAAGAATAGATGCTTTTGAACAGTGGTGTTGGAGAAGACTCTTGAGAGTCCCTTGGACTGCAAGCAGATCTAACCAGTCCATTCTGAAGGAGATCAGCCCTGCTATTTATTTCTTTGAAAGGAATGATGCTAAAGCTGAAACTCCAGTACTTTGGCCACCTCATGCGAAGAGTTGACTCATTGGACTCTGATGCTGGGAAGGATTGGGGGCGGGAGGAGAAGGGGACGACAGAGGTTGAGATGGCTGGATGGCATCACGGACTCGATGAACGTGAGTCTGAGTGAACTCCGGGAGATGGTGATGGACAGGCAGGCCTGGCATGCTGCGATTCATGGGGTCGCGAAGAGTCGGACATGACTGAGTGACTGAAATGAACTGAACTGAAATGATGCTGAGTAAAACCAATCAAAGACAAATACTGTATGATATCACTTATATGTGAAATCTAAAAAATTACAGCAAATTAGTGAATATAACAAAAAAAAGCAGACTCCAGATGTGAAGAAAACACTAGTGGTCATCAGTGATGGAGGTGGGGCAATATAGGGCTAGGGGAGTAGGAGAAAAAATAAACAAAATATATTTCCAATAAAATTGTATGTTTTATGTTTAACAACATTATTTATTTAAATATTTTAACATGTGTATGTCATTTTGATCAATCCTTTTAATATTTGAAAACTCACTGTCAAATAAAAGTTAAACACTTGCAGTCTTAGAGACATAAGAGACCTAGACATTTAAGTTTATACACATATTTTTATTATAAAACATTGTGCTAGGGTGGTTCCTAAACTTTCAAGCATAACAAGATAATAAGATAAAATTCTATGGGAGAAGTGGAATGGAAATACAAGTTTACGGAAGCAAAGGAACATTGCAAACTTTCCCACGATGAGAGAAGGGTTTTTCCATGTTTTACAAATGAATGACAGTGGTTATAAAATAACTATGGTATTCATAGTTCAATGAATATAATTAAGAGAGTAATACAATAATGTATGTTTGAGTACCAATATTTATACTACAATAGAAATTGTATCAGTTACAACAAATTATATCACTGAGAAAAAATTTTAGAAGTCAAATTATCTTGAACTATGAGAGTTAAATGGAGAAAGAAATGCAACCCACTCCAGTATTTTTGCCTGGAGAATTCCATGGACAGAGGAGCCTGGTGGGCTACAGTCCACGGGGTCACAAAGAGTCAGACACAACTGAGTGATTAACACACACACACATGAGGGTTTACAGATAAACCCTCATGAGAGTTTACCCCAAGTTTAAAACATCCTTTGGTGGAGGGTGGTGCATAAACAAACATTTTGAAAACCAAAGCATCAGCATACCCATGGCCTCATCTGAGGATGGAAGAAGCTGTGAAGGGTATGTTTCTTAATGAATTATTCAATGGGAAAGAGAAACTTTCAGCGGAGTAGCACAGAACA
This sequence comes from Neotragus pygmaeus, assembly GCA_006410875.1. NCBI lineage: Eukaryota > Metazoa > Chordata > Mammalia > Artiodactyla > Bovidae > Neotragus > Neotragus pygmaeus. Next base: position 1,100,528 of record SJYV01037343.1, on the reverse strand, counting down.
AAGCCAATTTGGATATAAGGCTTCCTTTTGGATTGAACTTGATCCAACTTTTTAAAAGCCCAAGATGACCCAAAAGCTGTGAGGGTAGGGGATTTGACAGAGTATTTTTAACGGCAACAATTAGGTAAGAAAATTGAACTATTTTGTGTTTGTAATTAACTGAGTTCTGACTGTTCAAGAGACCACTTACATAACATGGAAAAAAACTTAAAAACTCCACTGAAAAAAACTCTTCCTTTAATTAACTCAGCTGAGCTGTGTGAAAGAGCTAAGGAGAACCAGAGTGGGTTGCCTATAAATTAAGGCAGCCTAAATATATCACTTAATAATGACTTAGCTGGGGGTTTTAAAAATTCATTCATGTAGCCATATTGCTATAATGAGATGGGCTTGTATTCATTTTATTCTTGTTTTTATGTGAGAACTGGGAAAATGTTCATATAAATAAGTATATGAAAATGAAAGATACTTTGTTATAGCAAAGTCCCTCAACTCTTTGAACTCCTTTAGAGTCTTCTGTAATCAGCTTACAACTGAAAAAGGTCATCTTTCAATTTTGTTGAAAGTAAGTATTTGGAAACCATCTGAGTTGGAAAAATGTGTGTCCCTTGATTGTTAGAATCACTCACTTTCTCCACATCATTGCCAATCATTGTTCTTTAGTCGCTAGGTCGTGTTTGACTCTTTTGCAACTTCATGCCCACCAGGTTCCTCTGTCCATGGGATTTCCCAGGCAAGAACACTGGAGTGGGTTGCCATTTCTTTCTCCAGCGGAAATTCCTGACCCAGGGATCAAACCCGTGTCTCCTGCATTGGCAAATGGATTCTTGACAACTGATCCACCTGGGAAGTCCATGATTGCCAATACGATGCATCAAAAGGTTCTTTGTTAGGTATTCTAGAGGTTGTCAGACCCAGGACAGTGCAGTGTTGCTAGGTTAATGATGGATGATGTCTTTACTCTGTAAAATGGATGAGGGACAGTTATAAATGTGGAGGTAGCCTGAGCATCTTCTGGCCTACAGGTCCCTTGCTAGGCAAAGACATATGAAGAAGTTGATGACTGAATTTGATAGCTTTAGCTATCTGCAGGACTTCCCTAATGGTCTAGTGGCTAAGACTCCATACTCCCAATGCAAGGGTCCTGGGCTTTATCCCTGGGCAGGGAACTGGGTCCCACATGCTACAACTAAGCGTTTGAGTGCCAACTAAAAGAACGCACATGCCACAACTAAGACCCCACACAGCCAAAATAAATATTTTTAAAAGAGATATCTGTGAGCCTCTTGGAAATATTTTATATATTCCAGGGTAATGTGTTTATGAAATAATGGAAAAATGTACATTTGTCTCTGCCCCCAGTTCCTGGTACAGAGCCCCTGAAACCCTTGTCATTTCCTGGGTGAGAGGAGTGCTGCTCTGCTCCCCCTTCTCTTGAGAAAGGAGAAAAGCTGCAGATAAAGTTGATGACTGATCATGCCTCTGCGATGAAGCCTCCATAAAATCCCCAAAGCACAGGTTCCAGGAAGTTTCTGGGTTGGTGAACAAGTTTTAGAGCTGGGAGAGTGGTACCCAGACAGAACACGGATGCTGCACACACACTTCCCTCCTAGCTTGCCATATGTACCTCTTCCATCTGTATGTTCACCTATATCCTTTATCATATTCTTTGATAATAAACTGGTAAGAGTCAAGTAAACTCTTTTCCTGGATTCTGTGAACTGCTCTAGCAAAGTAATCAAACCCAAGGAGGGGATTGTTAGAACCTCCAATCTATAGCTGGGTGGTCAGAAGCCCAGATGACAACTTTGGGTTTCAGCTGGCATCTGAAGTGTGTGTGTGTGTTTGTGTGTGTGTGTGTGTGTGCGTGCATGCGCGCGCGCGCGCGCGTGTGTGTGTGTGTGTGTGTGTGGTAGGGGGTGGGACAGACAGTCTTGTAGGACAACCCTCACCCTGTGAAGTCTCATGCCATCTCTGGGGAGATAGTGTCAGAATTGATTAAATTGTGGGACACTCATCAGGTGTCATGAAGACTTGCTTCTTGTTGTGGAGAAAACCCTCCACACATTTGACGACCAAAGTGTCAGAAATGAAATGCCCTGTGTGAGCAAGAAAGAAGACACACAGGGAAGAAACACACAGAGGAAAAAATGACTTTTTCTATTACCGTGTTCCAGCCTGAAGACCACTGCCCAGGGGATCTTTTAGGCTCCAACATTCCTCCCACTGCTCCATGCTGTTACCTCTTGTTTCTCCTCCATGGCACCTCCCGGGGCACCTGTCTGCTCTCCAGTCCCCTGCGTGGCCTCTTGGCTCCACAGTGACTCTCCAAGGTTCAGTTTCATCCCTTCCCTCTTTCCCAGACAAGCATCTTAAACTCAGATTGAGTTTAGTGCAAAACCAAAAAAGAATTAGCACAACAAAAACAAACATTTGTTTTAAGAATACTTGCATAGGATTCCCCTGGTGGTCCAATGGATAAGAATCCAGCTGCCAATGCAGGGGACACGGGTTCGATCCCTCTTCTGGGAAGATTTCGTGTGCTGCAGAACAACTAAGTCCATACGCCACAACTACTGAGCCTGCCTTTGAAGCCCAGGGACCTCAGCTACCGAGCCTGCCTTCTAGAGCCCAGGAACCTCAGCTACTGAGCCTGCCTTCTAGAGCCCAGGAACCTCAGCTCTGAGCCTGCCTTCTAGAGCCCAGGAACCTCAGCTCTGAGCCTGCCTTCTAGAGTCCAGGAACCTCAGCTCTGAGCCTGCCTTCTAGAGCCCAGGAACCTCAGCCACTGAACCTGCCTTCTAGAGCCCAGGAACCTCAGCTACTGAGCCTCGGTGCTGCAGCTTCTGAAGTTAGAGGGCCTGGAGCCCATGCTTCACAAGAGAAGCCCATGGACTGTAATGAAGAGTAGCCCCACCCACCACAACTAGAGAAAGCCAGTGGGTAGCAACAAAGACACAGCGCAACCAAAAACAAATAATATGCAAAAAGGAATACTTGCTTAGCTCAGTATTAAAAGCTCAAAATTAAATAAAGAGGTCATTTTAAGTACCTCAACAAGGCTCCTTTTCTATAAAGTTATCCACAAAGCGGGAGAAAAAATGTAAATGGCTGCACAAACAGCAACTACTACAATTATAGTAAGAGGCATCAGTTATTGATTACCTACCGGGTGGTGAGGTCCTGCATACATTAGCTGAAACATTCCTCATAATAAAGATATGCTAGGGACTTCCCCAGCAGTTCAGTGGTTAAGGCTCCACCTTTCAATTCAAGGGTTATGAGTTCAATACGTGGTCAGGGAACTAAGATCCCACATACTATGGGGTGCAGCCAAAAAAAAATTTTTAATATGCTATTGTCAATTTTATCCTCATCCTACATATGAGAAAACTAGGGATCTAAGGGGTTAGATAGCCTGCCTTTATGCAAGTATCTAGTAGGGCTTCAGTTATAACTCATAATGTTCTGATCCCCAAGTTCATGTTAACCATTATGCCTCCTAACAGCAAATACATGTAAAATGACCATTTATTGCTCATGTGATGTTCCAAGAGTCATTGCCTTCCCGTGCCCTCCACACCCATCCACTGTCTTTGGTCCTTCTCTGTTTGCTTTTCCCATTTTTTTCTTTAGTTCTTAAGTCTTCTAAAGGCACCCGTGAGCGTTCCATCATTCCTCCCAGGGTTAAAAAGCTCAGCACACCCTGGTGTGGTGGGAAGAATATTCAGAATTTGGGCCTGTTTCCAATGTCACATTCCATCTCTGGACTATTTTTTCCACTGAAGCCCACACAGAGTAATTAATATCGAATAGTAAGACAAATTCTTCAATAATTATCATCTGGAAAAGAGCCAGTCAACTAGCATCAAAGCCTGACTCAGTGTAATTTGGTTTCATTGAGCTGGACAAATAATAAAGAAAAGAACATTTAGTCACCACTGGAGTATTTGGGCTTTAGTGCAGTCATAAAATCTGGACAATAACCAAAAATAGGAGATAGGAAAATGCAAGTCTCAATGTGAACAAGGACAGCTAAGCTGAAGCAACACATGAATTGGAGGTGGAACATAGTGGAAAATACGGTGTGTCCTGCGGACAGTGGGAGGCTTTATGTGGTTAAAACCACAGATCTTACTGAAATTTCATAGGTTCTATGTTGGCATTCAAAAGGGGCATTTGGATTAGCTAACAACTGTTCTTTTTTTTTTTTAATTGGGGTAGTATATTCAAAAGCAAGGAGATCCAACCAGTCCATTCTGAAGGAGATCAACCCTGGGATTTCTTTGGAAGGAATGATGCTAAAGCTGAAACTCCAGCACTTTGGCCACCTCATCAGAAGAGTTGACTCATTGGAAAAGACTTTGATGGTGGGAGGGATTGCGGGCAGGAAGAGAAGGGGAAGACAGAGGATAAGATGCCTGGATGGCATCACTGACTCAATGAGTGTGAATCTGAGTGAACTCCAGAGTTGGTGATGGACAGGGAGGCCTGACGTGCTGTGATTCATGGGGTCGCAAAGAGTTGGACACGACTGAGCGACTGAACTGAACTGAACTGATATAGTTGGTTTACAATGTTGTGTTAGTTTCTCTTGTACAACAAAGTGAATCAGCTATATACAAGCATATATCCCCTCCCTCTTGGGCCTCCCTCCCACTCCATCCCCACCCGCTTAGGTCATCACGAAGCGCCAAGCTGAGCTCCCTGTGCTCTACGGCAGGTTCCCACTAGCTAGTTTCTGCAAGATAGTGCGTATATATGTTAATCCCAGTCTCCCAATCCACTCCCTTCCCTCCTCACATCCACACATCCGTTCTCTGCATCTGCATCTCTACTGCCTGCAAATAGGTTCATCTGTACCATTTTCCTAGATTCCATATATACACGTTAATATATGATATTTGTTTTTCTTTTTCTGACTTATCTCATTCTGTTTGACAGACTTTCAGTCCAGCCACATCTCTACAGATGACACAACCTGGTTTCTTTTCATAATTAATGGTCCATTGTATACAGGTGCCATGTCTTCTTCATCCTTTCATCTACTGATGCTAATGATTGTTCTGAAATCAGTTCTATTCCAATAGGGCATCATGAAATGAATGGGAAATAAGTGGAAAGCCCCATCCTCACGAATGCACAACCAAATTCTCCCCACTAGTTAGTTTCCCTACTGGATTAGAGCACTCAGTGTGTCTCTTACAATGCGTACCTTAAGAACATGTTGGAAGATTTCAATGCGAGGACCACTCTCACAACAAGGGAGGCCACATACACTGCTGTGCCATGGCAGAGAGAATAACGAAGTCACTTAGAGTCCACAGTTTACTACCAGTTTTGTCTTGGATTTTCACTTTTTAAAGAAAATATTTCTGCAAACTTTTCTAATGTTGACTAAAATACATTAGAAAATACATCTTTCATCTCAATGAAGTATTAAATTCCCTATAAAAATCACCCTCACTGGCAAGTGAGTAACTCATTCCAGTTTTTTAAAATTTAGGTGAAAATCACATAACATAAAATCAACCACTTTGACACAAACAATTCAGCCAACTGAATTGTTGGCTAACTCAACACAAGACTCAATGCAGTTTGGTTTTATGCAGCTGGACAGATGAGGAAGAAAAAGAACAACATTTAGTTACCACCAGAATATTTGAGGCTGTAATGGGGATAATAAAAGCTAGACTGTAGTGGTATTTAGCACAGTCATGATATTGTGAGACCATCACTTCTATCTAGTTCCAAAACATTTTCTTAATCCCAAAAGGAAAACCTGTACCTATTAAGCAGTTACTCCTAAATCTTCCTACCTCTAGCTCCTGGCCACTACCAGCCTGCGTTCTGCCTCAGTGGATTTACCTATTCTGAGTATTTCATATAAATGGAATCATACTATGTGAGACTTTTAGGGGTCTAGTTTCTTTCCTGTATCATAGTATTTTCATGGTTCATCCAGGTTGTATAAAAGTATGTATGCATCAGTTCAGTTCAGTCACTCAGTCGTATCCGACTCTTTGCGACCCCATGAATCGCAACACGCCAGGCCTCCCTGTTCATCACCAACTCCCGGTGGTGATGAACAGGGAGTTCAGACTCACGTCCATTGAGTCCGTGATGCCATCCAGCCATCTCATCCTCGGTCANTGTGTGTTTGTGCTAAGTTGTTTCAGTCATGTCCGACTCTTTGCAACCCTATGGACCATAGACTGCCAGGCTCCTTTGTCCATGGGATTCTCCAGGCAAGAATACTAGAGTGGGTTGGCATGCCCTCCTGCAGGGGACCTTCCTGACTCAGGAATAGAACTGGCGTCCCTTACATCTCCTGCACTGGCAGGTGGGTTCTTTACTACTAGCGCCCACCTGGGAAGCCCCTAATATTAAATACTAACATCTAAATCCAAATAACTGACTATTCAATCAACTGTATTTTCTTCCTGATCTCTGCTAATATTAGAAAGAGCAAACCAAACCATAAGAGGGATTTAATATAAAAAACAAATTAAAATATATCTACACTGTGTTCTCAGAGCAGTACAAATTCACTGTGTTATTACCTCATTCATTCTGTAAGTAGATAGGAATTTATTAAGAATTTATGTTTAGATACAGAAAACAAGCCTATAGTTATCAAAGGGTAAAGGGAGTGGGGGTGATAAGTTGGGGATATGGGATTAACACATATAAACCATTATATATGAAATAGATAAGCAACAAGGATATACTGTATAGCACAGGGAATTAAGCCCACTATCTTGTACAATACTGTGTAATCTATAACAGCATAATCTGCAAAAATACTGAATCACTATGCTGTACACCTGAAACTAAGACAATACTACAAATCAATAATACTTCAATAATAACCAAAAAAAGGATTTATGTTTAGACTTAACAAAGATCCTCAATAAAGTCTAATATTAAATGCTATGTTTGGGGATTTCCCTGGTGGTCCAGTGGCTAAGGCTCCATGCTCCCAATGCAGGGGGCCAGGGGTTCGATCCCNGACTGGATGCCATAGTTCATTCCTTTTTAATGATTGAATAATATTCCATTGTATGGAGACACTGTGTTTTGTTTGCTTATTCATCTGTTGATGGACATTTAGGCTGTTTGGGCCACTGTAAGTAACAGTGCTGTGAACACACATGTACATGTGTATTTGTTTGAATGCCTATTTTCAATTCTTTTGGGTATATACCTTGAGAGTGGAATTATAGAATCATATGGTAATTCTACACTAACTTGTTGCTGCTAAGTCATTTCAGTCATGACTGACTCTGTGCAACCCCATAGACCGCAGCCCACCAGGCTCCTCCATCCATGGGATTCCCTAGTGCATGAAAGTGAAAAGGGAAAATGAAGTCGCTCAGCTGTGTCTGACTCTTAGCGACCCCAGAGACTGCAGCCTACCAGGCTCCTCTGTCCATGGGATTCTCCAGGCAATAGTACTGGAGTGGGGTGCCATTGCCTTTTCTGCTAACTTGTTGAGGAATTGCCAAAACTTTTTTCACAGGAGCTGCACCATTTTACAGTCCCACCGTGTCTCAATTCCTTCACAGCCTCACTGTTACCTGTTATTTCCCCTTTTTGTCAGTGTTGGTTTTCGTTTGCTTCTTTGTTTTCGTTTGGTTATAGCCATCCTAGTGAATGTGAAGTGATGTCTCACTGTGGTTGCGATTTGCCTTTCCTTGATGTTTAATGATTTTGAATGTCTTTGTGTGTGTAGGTTGACTGTACAGTTGACCCTGAGATTTTGCATATGCAGATTCAATCAACCTCAGGTCATGTAGTACTATAGTAGGCATTTATTTATTTTTTTTTTAATCCATCTATAAGTAGACTCCACAGTTCAAACTCATGTTTTTCCAGGGCTGATTGTATACCTTCTTTGAAGAAATGTCTTCAAGTTGTTTGCCCATATTTTAATGGTATCGTTTGTAATTCACTTNAGTAGGCATTTATTTATTTTTTTTTAATCCATCTATAAGTAGACTCCACAGTTCAAACTCATGTTTTTCCAGGGCTGATTGTATACCTTCTTTGAAGAAATGTCTTCAAGTTGTTTGCCCATATTTTAATGGTATCGTTTGTAATTCACTTTTTAAACGTGGTGTTGGGGACTTCTCTGGCAATCCAGTAGTTACCATTCTGGGTTTCCAGTACAGAGGGTGCAAGTTTGATTCCTGGTCAGGGAACTAAGATCCCACATGCCACATGGTGTGGCCAAAGAAAAGAGAAAATAGTGATGGTTATTGCTTCACAAAACTATTCGCAGTTGGTATCTTCTACTTTTGGGAGAGCAGTGAGGATCAGCATATTGACTCTATCTCTCACCTTGACCCTATCCTAAGAGATGCCCTCCTCTGATCCCAATCCCATAGAAGAACCAAGCCCACATGCATTGAGTACTGACTACGTGCTGTGTGTACATGTGTGTTAATTGCTCAAATGGTCTGACTCTTTGCAACCCCATGAATTATAGCCCACTAAGCTCCTCTGTCCATGGGATTTCCCAGGCAAGAATACTGGAAAGGGTTGCCATTTCCTTCTCCAGGGGATCTTCCCAACCCTGGGATTGAACCCAGGTCTCCTGCATTGCAGGTATATTCTTAACCATCTGAGCCATGAGGGAAGCCCCCTGTGTGTTTCCTATATACTAGACACTGTTTTAAGTGCTTTTACCTTTATTAACAGGCTTCCTTGGTGGCTGAGTGGTAAAGAATCCACCTGCCAATGCAAGAGACACGAGTTTTCAGTCCCTGGATCAGGAAGATCCCCTGGAGGAGGAAATGGCAACCCACTCTAGTATTCTTGCCTGGGAAATTCCATGAACAGAGGAGTCTGGCAGGCTATAGTCCATGGGGTTGCAGTGTCAGACACAACATAGCAACTAAACAACAACAACCTTTATTAACTCATCTAATCATCATGAAAATTCAATGCAATATATTTCATAGAGGAGAAAACCAAGATTTAAAAGGCATTAAGTGACTTTGCTTCAGATCCTCTAGCTAGAAAGTGGTGAAGCTGGGATTTAAACCCAATTCAGATGACAGGCATCAGGAGAGGGACGATGTTAGACTGAGTCACTCCTCAGCTCAAATCTTTGCCCTGTTTCTAAAAGGTGGTTTCCAAGTCAGTTTTTACTCCAGAATTTTTGAAAGTTATGAAGACAGGAAGATGAACTGCTTTGTACAGAACTAAACTTTCTCAAGACAGCAGCCAGCGTGTGAGAGCCTTTAAGTTTTATCTACAAAAATAGGTGTGGGCAAAAATAAGCATCCCTGCAGGTAAAATGGACAAATTTTAGTGAAAACTGGAGAATTTTCAGGAATGAATGGGATTAGTGATAGAGGACATATGAAGAATAAGGGTGCAGGTTTAAGAGGACTAAAACCAGCTACTCCATGAAGAGAACTATGACTGTTCATCCCATTGTCATCGGGAAAATAGGTGAACCTACTGAAGGCCTCGTAAAAAAGTCACTGGGTGTAGGGACTTCCCTGGTGGTCAGGAGCTAAGGCTCTGTGCTCCCAATGCTGGTGGCCCAGGTTCCATCCCTGGTCAGTGAACTATTAATAGATCCCACATGCCACAGTAAGACCCAGCACAGCCAAACAGATAAACAAATATTTCAAAGGTCATCAGTAGAAAGATGGTACTGATGAATCTGTTTAGAGGGCAGACATAGCGAACAGACATGTGGGTCCAGGGCACAGGCCAGGAAGGAGAGCGTGAGACGAAAGGAGAGAGGAGGATGGAGACAGACACGCCACCATGTGTAAAACAGACAGTCAGTGCGAATTTGCTGTTTGGCTCGGGGAGCTCCAACTGGGACTCTGTGACAACCTAGAGGGGTGGGATGGGGTGGGAGGGAGGCTCAAGGAAGAGGGGACATATGTATACCTATGAGTGATCCATGTTGACATATGGCAGAAATCAACACAATAATTTTCCTTCAAGTAACAATAAATAAAGAGATGTGTATAAGAGACAGGTGCGACCCCATAGACAGCAGCCCACCAGGCTCCCCCGTCCCTGNCATTTAAGTGATATCGTATGGTATTTGTCTTTCTCTTTCTAACTTACTTCAGTTAGTATGACATTCTCTAGTTGCTTTCACATTGCTTCAAATGGCATTATTTTGTTTTTTTGCGGCTGAGTAGTATTCTACTGTATATATGTGCCACATCTGTATCTATTCACTTGTCGATGGACACGTAGGTTGTTTCCGTGTCTTGGCTATTGTGAATTGTGCTGCGATGAACATAAGGGTGCATGTGTCTTTTTAAACTGTAGTTTTGTACGGATATATGCCCAAGAGTGGGATTGCTGGGTCATATGGTAATTCTATTTTTAGTTTCCTGAAGAACCTTCATACTGTTCTTCATAGTGACTGCACCAACTTACATTCCCACCAACAGTGTAGGAAGGTTCCCTTTTCTCCACACCTTCTCCAGGATTTGTTATTTGTAGACATTTTAATGATGGCCATTCTGACCAGTGTGAGGCGGTACCTCATTGTAGTTTTGATGTGCCTTTCTCTGATAATTAGAGATGCTTAGCATCTTTTCTTGTGCCTACTGATCATCTGTATATCTTCTTTAAAGAAGACATTTAGGTCTTTTGCTCATTTTTCAGTTGGGTTGTTGGTTTTTTTTCTAGTTGAGTTGTCTAGTTACATTCTTGCACAGGCCACTACTGATCTCTCTGATACAGACTTATCTATCCCCAAACTCAAGCCACAGGGAATGAAACTGACTTTTACAAACTTGTGTGCATGCTTAGTGTGATGATTGGTTCATTATCCCCATACATTGAAGTCCTCTTTTCATNTTCTTGCACAGGCCACTACTGATCTCTCTGATACAGACTTATCTATCCCCAAACTCAAGCCACAGGGAATGAAACTGACTTTTACAAACTTGTGTGCATGCTTAGTGTGATGATTGGTTCATTATCCCCATACATTGAAGTCCTCTTTTCATTCTTGAATTTCTCAAACTAAAGGATACGAATAAATAAAATGGGACATTTTCAAAGCTGAATAACCTGCTTCAGTTTAGGGCTTCAGTGAGATAAAGCAGACATTGTCAAAGTATCCACCAGTACCAGCATCTGCTTACTAGAAACTTATTAGAAATTGGAACTCTCAGGCCTCAATCAATCAAGACCTACTGAGTCAGAAGCTTTGGGCAATGAGCCCCAACAATCTGGAGTTTAATCAGCTTGTCAGGGGTTCTAATGCATATAAAGCATATTTGTTTTCTATCACTGCTATAACAAATTCCTACAGATGCAGTGGCTTATAGATATTTGTTTTGCTATTTAGTTGCTAAGTCATGTCCGACTCTTTTCAACCTCTGGACTGTAGCCCACCAGCCTCCTCTGCCCATGGGATTCTCCAGGCAAGAATACTAGAGTGGGTTGCCATTTCCTTTTCCAGGGGATCTACATGACCTAGGGATTGAACCTGTGTCTCCTGTAATGGCAGGCAGACTCTTTACCACTGGGCCACCAGGAAAGCCCAGCTTATAACAGCCAGGACACGGAAGCAGCCTAGATGTCCATCGGCAGACGAATGGATAAGCAAGCTGTGGTACATAGACACAATGGAATACTACACAGCCATTAAAAAGAATGCATTTGAATCGGTTCTAATGAGCTGGATGAAACTGGAACCTATTATACAGAGTGAAAGTAAGTCAGAAAAAAAAAAAACCACCAATACAGTATACTAATGCATGTATATAGAATTTAGAAAGATGGTAATTATGACCCTATATGTGAGACAGCAAAAGAGACACAGATGTAAAGAACAGTCTTTTGGACTCTGTGGGAGAAGGCAAGGNAAAAAAAAAAACCACCAATACAGTATACTAATGCATGTATATAGAATTTAGAAAGATGGTAATTATGACCCTATATGTGAGACAGCAAAAGAGACACAGATGTAAAGAACAGTCTTTTGGACTCTGTGGGAGAAGGCAACGATGGAATGATTTGAGAGAATAGCCTTGAAACATGTATATTACCATATGTGAAACAGATCAACAGTCCAGGTTCAATGCATGAGACAGGGTGCTCAGGGCTGGTGCATTGGGATGACCCTGAGGGATGGGATGGGGAGGGTGGTGGGAGGAGGGGTTCAGGATGGGGAACACATGTGCACCCATGGCTGATTCATGTCAGTGTATGGCAAAAACCACCGCAATATTGTAAAGTAATTCGCCTCCAATTAAAATAAATAAATTAATTTAAAATTAAAAAAAAAAACAACCAAGGTTGTTTCACCCAATAACTGGTAGGATGGTCAATAAAAAAGGTTGAGATTCATTGCCTTGATGGCCACCCAAAGAATACTATAACTTATCCAAAGAATCAGTTCTTAGGAGTTTCTCCATTTCTGAAACAGGGCACACCATTGCAGTGAGGGGCAGCATAATGCAGAACAAATTTGAAAGTAACAAATTCCTTTGAAGATGTGAGTCCATGATAGAAATACCAACTGTAAACCCTGAGACTACAGGAGAATTTAGAGATCAATAAGGGGGGAAAAGACTCTGCAAAAGAGGGTACAAGATTCCCTTCCTTAATGAAGATTGTTGTTTTGGTTTGGTTTGGTTTTGGATCCAAATAGTGCTCTTTACTCAAGAGCAGATGTTCAGTAGGACCTGGAAATAGTTAAGTTTTATCAAAGGTGTCACTTGCTTTGTGTTCAACATGCATAGTCAAAACAAAGACACAAAAAGAGGTCTCCAGAGAGTCTCCCTTGTCTGACTGCTCTCTTTCCAGGTGACATGAAACAAACACAGTCTCCCACACCAGCTGAGCCTTGCATCCGGAGGGAGGCAGTTCTGCCATGCGTGGGCTGGAGGCATCCGGTCCCAGACAGAGAGAAGAGTGGCAAGGTTTTCACTGCATCTTCAGATGCTGGTTTCACACAATGTGAGGNAACACAGTCTCCCACACCAGCTGAGCCTTGCATCCGGAGGGAGGCAGTTCTGCCATGCGTGGGCTGGAGGCATCCGGTCCCAGACAGAGAGAAGAGTGGCAAGGTTTTCACTGCATCTTCAGATGCTGGTTTCACACAATGTGAGGACGGTTTTACATGAACTCCTTTTCTCAGTAAACTCAGTTCAAACAGAAATCCATCAGGCATCCTCTTCTTCTCAAAAAGAATCCTAGAACTAGTCTATTCACCTTGTTTTCCATAAAATCCATGACAGAACTTCCTGGCTTTCTATGTGTGCCTTCCATTGGACTGTTTTTCAAATTCCTTTTGTTGTTTTTTTTTTAAACCTTTAATCAGCAAAGTTTTGTTTGTTGTTGTTTTTTTAATAAATTTATTTATTTATTTTTGGCTGTGCTAAGTCTTCATTGCTCAGTCCAGCAATGAGGTGCTGGGGCTTCCTGGGTAGCTCAGCTGGTAAAAAAATAATAATAATAATAATCCACCTACAATGCAGGAGACCCCTGTTTGATTCCTGGGTTGGGAAGATCCACTGGAGAAAGGATAGGCTACCCACTCTAGTATTCTTGGGCTTCCCTGGTGGCTCAACTGGTAAAGAATCCGTCTGCAATACAGGAGACCTTGGTTTGATCCCTGGGTTGGAAGATCCCCTGGAGGAAGGCATGGCAACCCGCTCCAGTATTCTTGCCTGGAGAATGTCCAGGGACAGAGGAGCCTGGAGGGCTACAGTCCGTGGGGTCGCAAAGAGTCAGACATGACTGAACGAGTAAGCACATTCATTTCAGTTGCCGCGCAAGGGCTTCTCATTGCTGTGGTTTCTCCTATTACAGACCACAGACTCTAGGCTCCTGAGCTTCAGTAGTTGCGGCTCCTAGGCTCCAAAGCACAGGCTCAATAGTTGTGGCACAGAGGCTCAGTTGCTCCACAACATGTGGGATCTTCCTGGATCAGGGATCAAACCCGTGTCTCCTGCATTGACAGGAGGATCCTTTACCACTGAACCACCAGGGAAACCCAATAAAGTTTTTTTTTTCTTTTTTAATCTGAATTTTTAAAATAGAATTTACAATTTTGTGTTCATTTCACATGTACATAAAAGTGATGTAGTTAAATATACACATATATATGTGCATATATATATGTGTGTGTGTGTTCTTTGTCAGATTTTTCCCATTATAGGTTATTAAAGATATTGAATACAGTTCCCTGTGCTACACATTGTTAGATCTAACAATCTATACAATAGATTGTTGTTAATCTATTTTATATATAGTAGTGTGTATATGTTGCTTTCTAGGTGGTGTTAAGTGGTTAAGAAACTGCCTGCCCATGTAGGAGACAGAGAGACTAGGTTAGATCCCTAGGTTGGGAAGATCCCCTGGGAAAGGAAATGGCAACCCACTCTAGTATCCTTGCCCAGAAAATCCCATGGCGAGGAGCCTGGAAGGCTACAGTCCATTGGGTCACAAAGAGCTGGACACAACTGAGCGAATGAGCAAAGAACATATATTAGTCCCAAATACCTAATTTATCCTCTTTTCCTTTTCCCTCTGGTAATCCTAAGTTTTCTTTCTCTTTGAGTCTACTTGAATCCCCTTTTGAAAATATAGCCCTCTTTCAGAAGATTGGTATGAATAACCTGTGAACAAGAACTACATGATGACATACCTGGAGGGTTCAGAAGAGAAACTCAGAGTAGCCAAGATGGTTTCTTCTGAAAAGCACTAAAAAAGCACCTACAAAACTTTCTCATGTTCAAAGTCCCAGTGAAAACCTTGGTCTACCTCATCTCAGGGAAAGTATCTCATCTCTCTAACTCTCAGTCTCCTTATGATATTATAAAATCCTTTCCCAATGCAAAGTGGATTAGGTCCTTGATAAATCAGACACTGTGGAGGGTCTGAGATTTTGCCCCACTTGAGAGCAAGTTAGCCTACCACATCACAGGTTTATCAACTTATACCAACAGAAGACATGAAATCACTGTATCTCTGATTCAGAGAAAAAGATCATTTCTTACTCACAAAGGAGCAGTAGCCAGAGCTATATCTTGCTTTGTTTCTTCAACATGACATGGCAGACAATACCTGTACATGCAGTGGAGTGTATCAGAGGAGAGGAACTCTGAAGTCAGGAAAATTTGATTTTATACAGGGCTGCTAGTAACCTGCCCATCCTCCCCTTAAAGAGAGAGATTACTCATTACCTTGGAATGTAAGCCAAACTCCTCCAGGAAGCAAAAGGAAAGAACATTATCTTTATTACTCTGGGATGTCTCCAGAGAAAAGAAGGAACATCTAAACTTTGTTATCCTGGAAGATCTCCTTATACAAAAAATGGTTGTAAATGCCTTGGCTCAGAAGACCTCGAACAAGCAGGAGCTCGAGGAATCCATTGATAGATGTCTCCTAGCAGTCATTACCTTGCTCACAATGCTCCATGGATTTCCTCTGTCACTAGAATAATATCCAACCCTGCCTTGTCATAACCCAGGAGGGCAACTTGACCTGGCCCCTTCCTACCTTTCCAGTCTTATCTCATCTCATTCATCCACTGGTTTCATTTGTGTCTCTTAGACATATCAAGATGATTTTCACCTTGAAGTTCTTAAACCTGCTGCTCCCTCTGTCTGAAATACTATTCCCTGGGATCTTCCTGTGACTGATTTCTGATCTTTATTGAGGACACTGCTCAAGTGCGAATTCTTCAGAGAAGCCTTTCCTCTCCCCAACAGCAGTCCCACAGGGTTTAAATATATACAAAGAACTTACAGCAGCCCCTAGAAACACATCACCTGATTAAGATATGCAATTACCATCACTGAAGTCTTCAGAGTCTGGTTCACAGATTCCTATTACATTCAAATTCGCTCATGAATCTAGGATACTTGTATGTACATTGCAGATACAATGTCCTTGCTTAGACAGTGCTGTACTTTTTCACTTAAGGATATCTTTAATTGTAATGATCAATATATTCCTAGGGCCACACCATGAATCCTACTATCACCTAGAACTGTTTTCATATCAGAAATCTTAAGTTGCAACATTTTGCTCTCTCTACAAAGTACTTCTCTCAAAAATTCTTTTCTACCACACCAGTTCTTCAAACATCTCTCTCAACTCCAAGTTCCCCTCTGATTACTATTAAATCTCTCTCTCTTCTCTTTCTCATCCAAACTCCCTACAGTCAGTGAATATGATTCTAAGTGTCAGCTCCTATTTCCCCCCAAGGCATTTTAGTGTGACTTCTGCTTCCCCTACTCTTCTTTTTTAACTTAACTTTTTTACTTCGTTTTTTATTTTACTTTTAATTGGAGGATAGCTACTTTACAATGTTGTGATGGTTTCTGCCATACATCAACATGAATCAGCCATAGGTATACGTTATGTCCCTTCCCTCTCAAACCTCTCTCCCACCTCTTTCCTCATCCCCTTCTTGAACTCTCTCCCTCTCTCTCCAATGAAGTCCTAACTGTCAAAACCTTATGGGCCTCTCCTCTATTGTATAGTCTTTTTTTTTAATTTAGTCCATTTACATTTTTAAAAAATATTTATTTCTCTGGCTGCCTCGGGTCTTAGTTGCAGGATATTTTGCTGTGTCCCATGGGCTCTCTAGCTGAGGCACTGGCTTTGTTGCTCTGAGGTGTGTGGGATCTTAGTTCCCTGGCCAGGAATCAAACCAGAGTCCCCTGAATTGCAAGGTGGATTCTTAACCACTGGGCCACCAGGGAAATCCCTCCATTGTAGAGTCTGGTTCTCATTCTCCTTGAGACATTTCCCTCCTGTACTGTCCATGATGATACCTTCTTCCGTTGTTTTCATGCTCCTCTGACCATTACTTCTTGTCCTCTTTGTGGGCATTCTTTTGCTCTAACAATTCTTCATATGTTGCTGTTTCTAAGTTCTCTTCCTTATCCAGCTGCTTCTCTTATCTTCCATACTTTCCCAGAGCAGTCACTGATGGTTTTATTATATTTTGGGGTGTTAAATACTACATACATGCCAATCACTCAAAAATGTAAATCTTCAGATCTTTCTCTCAAACTCCAGGCTTATATACCCAACCACCTTTGAACACATCTACCTCATACCCTACTGACATTTCAAGCTCAACATGTCCAAAATACAGACTGTGAAGAAGGCTGAGTGGTGAAGAATTGATGCTTTTGAACTGTGGTTTTGGAGAAGACTCTTGAGAGTCCCTTGGACTGCAAGGAGATCCAACCAGTCCATTCTGATGGAGATCAATCCTGGGATTTCTTTGGAAGGAATGATGCTAAAGCTGAAACACTAGTACTTTGGCCACCTCATGCGAAGAGTTGACTCATTGGAAAAGACTTTGATGCTGGGAGGGATTGGGGGCAGAAGAAGAAGGGAACAACAGAGGATGAGATGGCTGGATAGCATCAGTGACTCGATGAACACGAGTCTGAGTGAACTCAGGGAGTTGGTGATGGACAGGGAGTCCTGGCATGCTGCGATTCATGGGGTCGCAAATAGTTGGACATGACTGAGCAACTGAACTGAACTGAACTGAATGCTTTCTNAGAATTGGACTATAAAGAAAGCTGAGCACCAAAGAATTGGTGCTTTTGAACTGTCATGTTGGAGAAGAATCTTGAGAGCCCCTTGCAAGGAGATCCAAGCAGTCCATCCTAAAGGAAATCAGTCCTGAATATTCATTGGCAGGACTGATGCTGAAGCTGAAACTGCAATCTTTTGGCCACCGGATGTGAAAAACTGACTCATTGGAAAAATCCTGATGCTGGGGAAGATTGAAGGTGGGAGGAGAAGAGGATGACAGAGAATGAGGTGGTTGGATGGCATCACCAACTCAATGGACATGAGTTTGAGTAAACTTTGGGAGTTGGTGATGGACCAGGAGGCCTGGCATGCTGCAGTCCATGGGGTTGCAAAGAGTCAAACACGACTGAGTGACTGAACTGAATGGAACTGAATGCGACATAAGCAGGAGTGTGCTGTGGAATTTCTCTGAGGTTCTGTAATAGGAAGAAATTGCACCTGCTGCCTTCCCTGCTTCCATTTCACTGCTTGGAAAGTGGGTGAGATGGCTGAAATTGCACAGGCATCTTGGACACAAAGAAGTAGGCCATAGCTAAGGGAAGGAAGAAGGTAGGGTAAGAAAGAATTTATATTGTCTGGTGACAATGTGATCAACCAACAAACCCTGGACATCCTTATATATGAGAAATAGTCACACTACTGTCTTGTTTAACTTCTTTTGGGGGTGGGGAGGGGTTGTCTGCTTTCCAGCTGAATCTAATTTTAACTGAAAAATGTCACTCTTTGACCTAGTTTTTCCAGATAGTTTGAATATCTTACCTAAAGTAAGAGGCTGAAAGGCAAAGTATATGATCTGATGTGATTACTGGGCCATTTACTGATGATTATGTGATAATCCCTTACAACCCCTAATTCTCGGTCTTTGGCAAGCAATATGACTTCTACATCGAGGGTTTGGACCATATCAGTAGGAACAGAGTGGACAGAGTGACTTTTGAAAATCTCTCCGAGGGAACAGTGGGCTAAGCAGGGACCCTTCAGGGTTGTAGGTCACTTACTCATGGAAGCTGATCTGACAGAGCAGCCATCCCTTCTCGCTGATCTGCTGAAGATCCAAGGTGGCTTTCCACACAGCATGGAGGAAAACTAAACAGTGCTCTTACCTGTATTGGGAAACAGCTGAGATGATTAGACACTCCAGGAATATTTGCTGGGTGACATCTTAATTTTGCACTGATGAAATAGATGGTCCCTTTGAAAAGCACATTTGGCAGTCTTGTTCTCAAAGTGCTGAGCTGTCTCCTTTACTCAATAAGTGCTCCTGGGGTCCCTGCTGCATGAGTGTGTGCATGCTCAGTTGTGTCTGACTCTGCAACTCCATGAACTGTAGCCCACCAGCCTACTTTGTCCATGGGATCCTCCAGGCAAGAACACTGGGTTGCCACGCCCTCTTCCAGGGGATCTTCTCGACCCAGGGATGTAATCCACATTTCTTTCGTCTCCTACATTGGCAGGCGGATTCTTTACCACTGGAAACACCTGGGAAGGTCCCCTACTGTATGCCAGACTCCATTTTAGGACACTGAACTGGACCACCTTCGCTCACACAGTCCCACTTTCTGGGATAACATCTTTTTATTCTCCCCTCACCTAAGACCAATATTTCTCAGACACCCAGGTCTGGTCCAAGAACACCTTCCTGAGCAGCACCACCTCAGCTATGCCTCCTGCAGCACTTCACAGCTGCATCAGCAACTGGGCACTTAGCGAATGTACGTAAAATTTTAAAATGTTTGTTCTACTTTCATGTGGGGACTTCCCTGGTAACTCAGCTGGTAAAGAATGCACCTGTCAATGCAAGAGACACAGGAGACGCTTGTTCAATTCCTGGGTCAGGAAGATCCCCTGGAGAAGGAAATGGCTGCCCACTTGAGTATTTTTGCCTGGAAAATTCCGTGGACAGAAGAGCCTGGTGGGCTACAGTCTATAGGGTTGCAAAGAGTTGGACGTGACTGAGCGCACACGCATGCACACTCACACTGTCACGTGAGAACCTTGAGTTCAGACAGATCATTGGTGTTTAATAAATGTTGATGGATGACAAAAATAAACTCAAAATGGATTAAAGATCTAAAAGTAAGACCAGAAACTATAAAACTCCTAGAGGAGNAAGAATATACAATGGAGTAAAGACAATCTTTTTAACAAGTGGTGCTGGGAAAATTGGTCAACCACTTGTAAAAGAATGAAACTAAATCACTGTCTAACACCACACACAACAATAAGCTCAAAATGGATTAAAGATCTAAACCTAAGACCGGAAACTATAAAACTCCTAGAGGAGAACATAGGCAAAACACTCTCTGACATAAATCACAGCAGGATCCTCTATGATCCACCTCCCAGAATACTGGAAATAAAAGCAAAAATAAACAAATGGGATCTAATTAAAATTAAAAGCTTCTGCACAACAAAGGAAACTATAAGTAAGGTGAAAAAGCCTTCTGAATGGGAGAAAACAATAGCAAATGAAGCAACTGACAAACAACTAATCTCAAAAATATACAAGCAACTTATGCAGCTCAACTCCAGAAAAATAAAAGACCCAATCAAAAAAATGGGCTGAAAACTAAATAGGCATCTCTCCAAAGAAGACATACGGATGACTAACAAACACATGAAAAGATGCTCAACATCACTCATCATCAGAGAAATGCAAATCAAGACCACAATGAGGTAATCTGTGGGTTTTAATTATTTATTTTTTTTCCTCCCTGTTATGTTGCCCTCTGTGCTTCCAAGGCTCACCACAGACTCGGCAGTGAGAGTGTTCCCTGGTGTTTGGAAACTTTTCTCTTTTTAAGATTCCCTTCCAGGGATGGAGCTCTCTCTCTACCTCTTTTGTCTCTTTTTTTTGTCTTTTATATTTTTTCCTGCCTGTTTTCAAAGACAATGAGCTGCTTTTCTGGGTGCCTGATGTCCTCTGCTGGCATTCAGAAGTTGTTTTGTGGAATTTACTCAGCATTGAAATGTTCTTTTGATGAATTTGTGGAGAAGAAAGTAGTCTCCCCATCCTATTCCTCCGCCATCTTAGGACTGCCCCCCTCTCTGCTTTTTAATATGCTGTATAGGCTGGTCATATCTTTCCTTCCAAGGAGTAAGCATCTTTTAATTTCATTGCTGCAGTCACCATTCGCAGTGATTTCAGAGCCAAAAAAAAAAAAAAAAAAGGTCAGTCACTGTTTCCAATGTTTCCCCATCTATTTGCCATGATGTGATAAGACCGGATGCTAAGATCTTAGTTTTCTGAATGTTGAGCTTTAAGCCAACTTTTTTACTCTCCTCTTTCACTTTTCTTAAGAGGCTCTTTAGTTCTTCTTCACTTTCTGCCTTAAGGGTGGTATCATCTGCATATTTGAGATTATTGACATTTCTCCCAGCAATCTTGATTCCAGCTTGTGCTTCTTCCAGCCCAGCATTTCTCATGATGTACCCTGCATAGAAGTTAAATAAGCAGGGTGACAATATACAGCCTTGACGTACTCTTTTTCCTATTTGGAACCAGTCTGTTCCATGTCCAGTTCTAACTGTTGTTTCCTAACCTGCATACAGATTTCTCAAGAGGCAGGTCAGATGATCTGGTATTCCCATGTCTTTCAGAATTTTCCACAGTTTGTTGTGATCCACACAGTCAAAGGCTTTGGCATAATCAATAAAGCAGAAATACATGTTTTTTTCTGGAATTCTCTTGCTTTTTCTATGACCCAGTGGATGTTAGCAGTTTGATCTCTGGTTCCTCTGCCTTTTCTTAAACCAGCTTGAACATCTGGAAAAGATCATGGAATCTTGTCCAATCACTTTATGGGAAATAGATGGGGAAACAGTGGAAACAGTGTCAGACTTCAATTTTTGGGCTCCAAAATCACTGCAGATGGTGATTGTAGCCATGAAATTAAAAGACGCTTACTCCTTGGAAAGAAAGTTATGAGCAACCTAGATAGCATATTGAAAGGGAGGGACATTACTTTGCCAACTATGGTCCATCTAGTCAAGGCTATGGTTTTTCCTGTGGTCATGTATGGATGTGAGAGTTGGACTGTGAAGAA
>SJYV01037343.1:1004956-1076470 GCA_006410875.1 Neotragus pygmaeus | reverse complement strand
GAAATAATCAGAGAGGCAGACATAGATTTATGTACAAAAACTTTCCTTGCAGAACTATTTATAATGACAGAAAATAGGAAACAACCTAAATTTCCAACAAAAACAGACTAGTGGACGGCCCCTAAACAGCTTTCCATATATTTTATAATGACATTTTTAAGTGCTTACAATAAATGCTATTTTTTTTAAAAAAAGACAGGATATAGACTCATGATTCAAACTTTGTAGGGTAAACATGCCAACACGGGCATAGCGATAGAGGAGGGCTCTCAGCAAGATGTTTACCATGACTACCTTGGTACTATTTGTGTTTTCAATATGGCATGTGTTTTATCATTTTAAAAAAACTCAATAACAATTATTTAATAAAATGCAAAATTCTTCAAGAGGACAACAAAACAGAGCTTGAATTCTTGTATTAGTCAAGGTTCTTCAGAGAAACAGAAACAATAGAATCTCATATATATATATATATATATATATATATATATAAACATGCTAAGTCGCTTTAGTCACGTCTGACTCTGCAGCCCTATGTATGGACCATAGCCCACCAGGCTCCTCTGTCCATGGGATGCTCCAGGCAAGAATACTGGAATGGGTTGCCATGCCCTCCTCCAAGGGCTCTTCCTGACCCAGGAAAGGGAGTGAACTTGCGTCTCTTACATCTCCTGCATTGGCAGGCCAGTTCTTTACCACTAGCGCCACTGGGGGGGGCCCTTATAAATGGATAGTTCTCTCCTTTCTTTCAATATGGGCTTTTGTCCCTTCAGGGTTTCTTGTTTTAGTGATTAGGTCAACTCTTGCCTTAGGCTAGCATCTTCCCTGAAGCCATAGACCCCCAGGTCTTCTGGCCCTCTGCTGTTCCCCGTCCACCTGGAGCCTCAGAAGGGCTGGACTCTGGGTGCCCAGTCAGTTCATAGCAGCCTGGGTTCATCAAGACATTTCAGTAGCTACAATTCCAGAGCACAAAGGCCAGAAAATTCAAGAGGCTGATAAAGTGATTAAAAAGAAGAATCAAGGGACAAGGTTGCTTGCTGTACACTATGGATAGATAAAAACCTTCTATTCAATGAAGTGATCTTGTTCTAGTTGTACAAAAGGTACTTTTTATTTTAAAAAATCTACTATAAGGAATAAGCTAAGAATTCATTTATTTCATAGGAAAATTCAGATATGAGTCTTTGTTTATCAACTACACGCATGCATGAGCATTCAGTTGTGTCCAACTCTCTGCACCCCCATGGACTATAGCCTGTCAGGCTCCTTTGTCCATGGAATTTTCCAGGCAAAAATGCTGGAGTAAGTTGCCATTTCCTCTCCCAGGAGATCTTCCCAACTAAAGGATTGAACGTGAGTCTCTTCTGCATTGGCGAATTCTTTACCCCTGAGCCACCTGGGAAGGCATTTATCAACCATACTGCAATAAAATAAAATAAAAATTTTTAAGAGTCTTTATTGAGGGAAGGAGACGATATTTTTCATTTCAAGGTGGGAGTAGAAACTGTGGTTGGCAGACGTCTGACCCTGTCAACCCTTTTCAGGGGCACATTTGAGGTGGGGGTGGGGGAAGGTGAGCTGGTCCTTTTTAAGTGCAAAAGAGCTGGCATGCAATCCAGAGGGGAGGGTGTTAGCTCTGTGCACAGCAAGGCATCATAGCTGGTGGGCAGGCATCCTGGAAAACCAACAGCTAGAGAAGGATGGGTCACAGCTTCTGTCTGATGGAATAACAGCACACCTCCGTGGGGCACTTACCAACGGCCAGGCATGGTTCCAAGTGCTTTGTACAGATAATCTCATTTAATCTTCACAATGTCCCTATGACAGAGCTTCTAAAATTCTCCCACTTTACAACTAAGAAATCTGAAGCCTAGAAAGACGGCAGGACTTGATTTGCTCAGAGGGCTCAACTAGTAAGTGGTGGCGTTGGGGCTTCTTCCAGTAGTGTGACCCCACAACTGCCATTCAAACTGTATGTACACTAACATATGCACACACTCACACCTCAACACATACACCTACACAGATTTCTTGGGATGCCAAAGTCAGATGGCTTTCCCCCTCCGTTTGTAAAGATAGCATACATATTCACTTTCCTCCTTTCCCAATCTTAGCCTGAAGCAAGTTTCTGACAGCTACCCCAGTTCCACCTCCCTCCAAATGATACTGTTGTAATATAAGTGGCTATATTCAGGTCTTGAGATTTCCTTCTTTATATTCCCTGCTGTGGAAGCTTCAGGCTAAGGAGTCACCACAGGGCAGGATGAATGGATGCTCTAAGCCCATAGATACTTACCCTTGGACTGCTGTTTGCTTGGTGTTAACAGCGGGAAAGCAGTGTGGGGGAAGGAGTAGATGAGCCCCAGACTCAGGAGACCCTCAACTCTTACCTCCAACCCACGAGGATTCTTCTCTCTAAACTGGAGCAACCGGTCTCAGCCATCTCTAAACCACTAACAAATGATGCCTCAACGGCCCCTTTCCATGGGTGCAAGACCAGTCAGTCTTCCTTTTGTAGCCACCAGGCTTTCCCAGGGAGCTTGGTGCTCCATCTGTGGGCAGGAATGAGACACAGGAGGTTAATTTTAGGAAACTGGCCATCCACACTTGTGTATATTCATGGTGTCCTTTGGGGCATAGAAAAGCAAGACCCACACACTGACAGCGGGTGTGTCTTGGCCAAGTCTCAGAGAGGAGCTTTCTGATTTACAGATTCAAGTTCAGTCCTCCATCTAGAACAACTTGTTCCTCTTCCTCAGGATATTTGTGGTGGAGAATTCTAGGATTACTTAATCATTTGGTGAACATACACATGGTGCCAGACTAAATGACCAACCCTTTTAGATCAATAAATTACCTTTGAGAAAGGTAAATATTTTCTGTTCATCCACTCTGTGCATTAAGCAGCATTAGGAAAGCACCAATGAGCAAAAATAGCTTCTGAGAGGCATGCAGGTGCCCAGAGGCATGGAGAAAACTGAGTTGGAGCCAGGGGGCCATGCGTAGTTAGGGAAACCACTCCTTCGCAGGTAGGTGACAGCCAGTTTCAGTTTAATGCGCCACCCTGGCCTTTGGGATTTGCTGGGCCTGCTTTGAATGGCAGGATTAATGCTGTGATCTAATCCTCTTTTAGGCTTTTCTGGGGCCACCCAAACCAAGACAGAAAATAAATACGATGGGGTGCTGATAATGTGTCATTTCTGAGTAGATGGTTTCTTGCTTTATGAAGTCTTCCTCAATGCCTGCACGCCTGCTCACTCAGTCATGTCCAACTCTTTGAAGCCCTATGTACTATAGCCCGCCAGGCTCCTCTGTCCATGGGATTGCCCAGAAATACTTCGGTAGTTCTCTAGAGCGGTTGCCACTTCCTCCTCCAGGGGATCTTCCTGACCCAGGGATCCAACCCAGGTCTTCTGCAATGGCAGGCAGATTCCTTATCACTGTGCCACCTGGGAAGCCCTTCTCAACATATTTATAGGAGCCACCTCCCCAAACTCTACTTTCCAACTTCACTCACAGCTAAGTTATAGGCATATAACCAGAGCCAACTACATAGTCTGCGGGGCCCAGTGAGATTTGAAAATGTGAGGTCCTTTACTGAAAAGTAGGAGTGAAAGGTAAAGTTAAAAGCACCAAAATATAATCTATTTTCTTTAAAAAATATTTTATTATTACTCATAAAATATGCTGCTAAGTCAATTCAGTCGTGTCTGACTCTGTGCGACCCCATAGACGGCAGCCCACCAGACTCCCCCGTCCCTGGGATTCTCCAGGCAAGAACACTGGAGTGGGTTGCCATTTCCTTCTCCAATACACGAAAGTGAAAAATGAAAGTGAAGTCGCTCAGTCACGTCCGACTCTTAGCGACTCCATGGACTGCAGCCTACCAGGCTCCTCCGTCCATGGGATTTTCCAGGCAATAGTACTGGAGTAGGTTGCCATTGCCTTCTCCAACTCATAAAATATACCATGGGGTAAATACTGATACATTAATAAGAGTATAAATTTATAAATTGCAAAAATGTACCTTAATTTTAAATGTTACAAGGAAAATACTTTATTAATGTAGTATCTTGACTGATCTTAAGATTTTTCTAACTTCTTTTTCTAAAAATTCACTTATTAGCTTCTCAAATTTTATGTTTTTAACATGCTTTCAATCAATATAATCAAAATGAAGTCAGTTGCTCTTAGCAAATGTAAGATTACAAATAGCTTTTCATAATTTTTAATTTTGAGGACTTTTCTGATGCCACTGTTATTGGAGTTGCTAAGAATAATTTTGTTTACTCAGTGGTAAAAAATTTGCCTGCCAAGACAGAAGACACAGGTTCAATCCCTGGGTTGGGATGATCCCCTGGAGTAGAAAATGGCAACCCACTCCAGTATTCTTGCCTGAAAAATCCCATGGAGAGAGGAGGCTGGTGGGATACAGTCCAAAATGTCACTGAGTCAGAGATGACTGAGCACAGAGCAAGAGTAGTTTATAGTTTCTGACAACATTGGGATATATTTTTTGATAAATTATTTGGAATCCAAATTTTAGTACATCTAGAGCTGGTTCTTACAAAATAAATTTTCTAAAAAAGATTTAACTCCTCTTACAAACCAGTTTCGTGTAAGTCTGAATTTAATTTTAAATGCAAATTTATACAATGACATTTTGATGTTTCCTTTGACAATTCCTATCGCTGGTTGAGATCATACAGGAAACCAAAAGTGGTCCCAAGATTTGTGCATAATTCAAAACACACNTTACAAACCAGTTTCATGTAAGTCTGAATTTAATTTTAAATGCAAATTTATACAATGACATTTTGATGTTTCCTTTGACAATTCCTATCGCTGGTTGAGATCATACAGGAAACCAAAAGTGGTCCCAAGATTTGTGCATAATTCAAAACACACCTGTTTATACAGTCCCTCACAGTGTCTTCATGTACAAAGAAAAGTGAATCATAAAAATTATCTTCCTGGTTAATAACTGGTTCATCCAAAGCTTTACATGAAGAGAATATTCTTTTCCATCAAACATGACGATCTTAAAATGTTTTATTTTCCTCTCTAACCCTGTCACCATTGGCTTTGCGATGCTGCAGCATTTTTAAAAATCAGAGATTCTAAATTCTTTGAAGAATTCCAATTGTTTCCTAGTATGCTTTATTGCAATGTCTACATGTACATGTAGACATGTACATGGCTTTTATTATTTTTAAATTTTTTATTTGTTTCATTAGTTATTTTTGGTTGTGCTGGGTCCTTGTTGCTGCACAGGGACTTTGGTTGTGGTGCACAGGGCTTCTCATCACAGTGGCTCCTCCTATTCAGGACCACAGGCTCTGGGGCTCAGGGGCTCAGTAGTTGGGGCACATGTGCCTACTTGCCCCAGTGGCATATGAGATCTTCTCGGACCAGGGATTGAACCCGTGTCTCTTGCGTTGGCAGGTGGATTCTTAACCACTGGCCCACCAGGGAAGTCCAGTGGCTTTTGTTTTGTAACAACTTACTAAGCACTAGCAGTTTCCATCCTGGTTTTAAGGCTGGAGAATCTAGATTCAGTTCAATTCACTGTGTTATTATCTGTACCGATGCTGCAAGAAGACACAGACAGCCTTGCTTTGCACCACAGCCCCTGCCGGGGCCCGCATGGAACCCTTTCCTCCCCCCAGGGAATGGCCACTGCCCCACAGTTGCTGCCTGTTTCGCTGTCACTGGTGCATTCACCACCGCCGATTTGGATCCAAGCCCTACCTGCCTGCCACCTGAGAACTTCATGGTGCCCCAGACTGGGCCAGGGCACTGGGCATCCGAGCCACCCACTCAGGGCACACATGTCCCTCACACCTGAGCCTACATGTTGATACACTGCTGCCCAGCACTTCTCCTCTGCACACCCAACTGTTGTACCGCTCCATCAGACTTCGCACACAAAGCCAAGTTCAAAGATCACTCGGAATCTCAAGACAGCAGCAGCAGCAGACCCTTCAATCAAGCATGAGCCCCTGCTGAGAAAGAAGCCCTGTGCATGGACCCACCCCGGTCACGTACCATAGAGCCACCCTGTATGTCAACACAGTTCCAGGGATCAGACACAATCCTGAGACAGCTGGGTTCAGCAGAGAAACCGGTGTGGCAAAGAGGCTTCTGCTTGGCCAACAAAGTTGCCAGTGGAGGCATGATGTTTCTGGGGTAGACAGAACCTCCACANAGCGGATGTTGGCAATTTGATCTCTGGTTCCTCTGCCTTTTCTAAAACCAGCTGGAACATCAGGAAGTTCACAGTTCACGTGTTGCTGAAGCCTGGCTTGGAGAATTTTGAGCATTACTTTACTAGCGTGTGAGATGAGTGCAGTTGTGTGGTAGTTTGAGCATTCTTCTTTGCCTTTCTTTGGGATTGGAATTATCAATGTTAGTAAATGTTTAATTTTATATTTCCTTATGTGTAAATATTTCATATTCTTTGTTTAGTCTGTTAAATCTTATGGATTTTAAAAATTTAGTTGTGTAAATGCTCTGTATAATCAGAAAATTAACTGCTATTTACTGCAACCTTCTTTTGAAGCATGCAGTTTACTATTGAATTTTGGTTCTGTTAGGGAGGATGGGTATTTGACACACTGAGGTTTCATTTCTTGATCTATTTAAATCTGTTGGTCTGTTACTCTCATTTCTTCAGCTGCTTCTGAATTTACCAATTCCATCTTTGTTCAAGTGTTTGCCAAATATTTATTACTGTTTTCTTTTAATTTGCTGTAGTTTAAAAGTTTTATATTTTCACTATTTTTGTGTATGTTGTAACATGAAAGTTGCATTCTTTTGTCTGTTTGTAGAGGTTTTAGTTCAGTTGGGTTTTTGGGTTTTTTTTTTTTGCACACATATGCTATGTATTGTGGTACGTGAGTAGAAGTGTGGCTTATAAAGATGAAAGCACATGGTATAAATGATACAAGGCAGTGGTGGGAAGGGAATGAGTTTGGAGACAGATCCAGCTGAATTGGAAAGCTCACGGTGCTAATAGTTCCAGAATAGACCAATCACTTAATTTCCTGAGCCTTACTGTCTTGTCTCTTCTTACTAGGAGGGTGATAATATTTAACTTTCAGGTAAGTATTATAACTTATTCTATAGGGTGGTTGTGAAGATTAAATAAAAACCATGTATGGCACAGGGTGTGACGTACCATAGATGATCAGTTCATGTGAGTTCTCTTCCTTCATTAACTGGTCATACAACCCTGACATTAGATATCACAAATGGTACAATCCTCAATTGCTTGACTAAAGATCAACTACATTCTTAGAATTAAGGATTTTTTTTTTTTGGTGTATAATTGCTTTATAAAGTTGTGTTAGTTTCTGCTGTACAATAAAGTGGATCAGCTGTATGTATACATTTATCGCCTCCCTCTTGGGGAGGCGGTCACCCCTTTAGGACATCACAGAGCACTGAGCTGAGCTCCCTGTACTATACGGCAGCTTCCCACTAGATACTTCTAAAGTACAAGCTTTTGAGAATTTAAGAATATAGTGTTGTCTCTGTAGTTTGTTGACGTTATGACAGTAATGAACAACCCCCAAGTTTCACTGGTTTTCTGTAGTGAACAGTTTTTTCTTGCTTGTGTTCCACATGAGCAGCTGAAGGTGGCCATGTGTCTACTGTTTTGGCATTTTTCTGTGTGCTTCTCATTCCACAACCCAGGCTAAAGGAGCAGCTCTCGTGGAGGAAGGGAAAGAGGAAAGGAGATGGCAGAACATGCAGGGCTTTTAAAACTTCTGCTTAGATGTGTTGTGCTCCAATGTATTCACATTCACCTGGCCAAAGCTAGACCCATGGCCAGTCCTGAGTATGGAGCAGAGAAATAAAAGGGAGGCGTTGCAGTGTCTGGGCAGTGGCTGTGGGTGGGGATGTATAATCATCTTACAGGGATACAGGGAGAAAATGAAGGGCTTTATATTCACTGAAACATTTAATCCTGGCAACATTCACTGAAACATTTAATCCTGGCAAAGTCAGGAAATTGGCTCTCCATTTACGGATGAGGAAACTGTAGGGTCGGCCAAGAAGTTCCTTTTCATAAGCTGTTATGGAAAAACCCAAACGAACATTGTGGCCAACCCAATAAAAGGTTTCCAGAGAGGGTAAGGACTTTCCCTGAAGTAATGTAAGTGATAGAGCCAGGATTGGAACTCAGATACTTGGCCTCCATAACCAGGGCTCTTTCTTTACTCTTTCGTCATTTTAAACTTTGTCATTATAAGTAAAGAATATGTTAAATATTAACAGTGTACTAAATGCATGTTTATATGTGTATATTTTATATAAGTTTTAAATAATATGCTAAAATAGGGCTTCTTATATTTTACCATGTGATGAAGATGGCCTGTTACATCTAATTTTGAGAAACAATCATTGTTCTAAAAGTAAAAAACTGAAAATTGTTTTTATTTTCTAGGTTGTCCTTTGTGGAGGCTCTTCTCGAATCCCAAGGCTACAGCAAATGATTAGAGATCTTTTCCCAGCTGTTGAGCTTCTCAATTCCATTCCTCCTGATGAGGTCATCCCTATTGGTGCAGCTATAGAAGCAGGAATCCTTATTGGGAAAGAAAGCCTTTCAGTGGAAGATGCTCTTCAGATAGAGTGTTCGGCCAAGGATATTTTAGTTAAGGTATGTTTAGCTTGTCTTTCCTTTTCCATACATAGTATAAAGTATTGCCACAGGTTTACATATATATGGTTTTTAAAATAAAACCTTGTACTGGTAAAAATTTTAAATTTAGGTTTATAATTTTACTTGTAATGAGTTTCTGATATTCTTTCAGTTGATATTAATCTGTTAATTTCTTAATTTGCTATCGTTCTAATCATAAGNAGGTTTACATATATATGGTTTTTAAAATAAAACCTTGTACTGGTAAAAATTTTAAATTTAGGTTTATAATTTTACTTGTAATGAGTTTCTGATATTCTTTCAGTTGATATTAATCTGTTAATTTCTTAATTTGCTATCGTTCTAATCATAAGCTTCTAATACAGGTTGAGAAATGTATGTTTCAGTTTATTTTTAAAGTGGGTTGGGCTTAAGAATTGGTTCCATTTTTTTCTCTTTGCTGCTTTATAGTGTTGAGATTATCAACAAGGACTATATCGTCATTTCTAATAGTGATTTTTTTCTCATTGCAATGATTTCAAAGGATGTGCATATTATTTTCCTGTTTATTAGGGAGTTGATGAATCAGGAACCAACAGCTTCAAAGTACTGTTTCCATCAGGGACTCCTTTGCCAGCTCGAAGACAACACACATTACAGGCTCCTGGAAGTATATCCTCAGTGTGTCTTGAACTCTATGAGTCTGAGGGGAAAAACTCTGCAAAAGTAGAAAACAAGTTTGCACAGGTGAATATATCAGATTATACTATGAATTAATCACATGAAACCATTTAGCTTTTCCTTCTGGTTTAGGCTCAGTTTAACAATTCATAAACTGTGCATATAGGACATTTAACACTTTTTTTTTAAACAAAACTTATTTAGACAGGCTGAAATGATTATATGCTAATTTGAACAGATAATCTGTACAAAAATTTTTCATTTTTTATTTCCTTCATGTTGGATTCCATCATGTGTGCTTTGTTCTTTCTTTAGACCCCCAAAAAATACAATCTACTTTTCAGCCAGTCATTTATTCCCCTCTTTGCCTTGTTTAGAAATTCTTAGGATCCCTCAGATAGTTGCTTCTGGAATGAGCTTTCCTCTTCTCCCCCAGCCAACTCTAGTGGGTTCACCTTTATAGGCTCTGGGACTAGGACAGGGAATAAGACATGAATGTTTCTTCACTGGGATTAACACATTGTTATGAATGGATTAATTGTACTTATTCATTTTGGAAAGAGAAGAAACAAGCTATTTCAGTTTGAAAGAGGAAAACAAAAACAAAGTACAGTTGTGTTTCTACGCTTCTCTTTGTGCCCTCTACCCTCTTTGATAATCAGGTCAGTGGCAGGGGAAATGAATTTATTTGTTTGCTAAACGCCAAGTGTGCTCTACCAGACAATTTACAAACATAATCCCAAGTGCTATGAGATAGAAATTATTGTGTGCATTTTATAGGTGATTAAGAAACAGGCTCATGATAGTAAATACCTTGTGCTTGATTGAGCTGAGATTTATCCTCAGGTTGGTTTTACTCCTGAGCCCATGCCCTTGCCATTGTACCATGCTGCCTCTGACATAGGAATAAGTTTGCTTTTTCAGATACCACGTGCTTAGATCATATGATATGATCCTCTACAACCTTTAAAATGTATCATAGGGAGCCATATAATTTGCTTAGAAACATGCCCAAGAAATAATGGACTTCCCAAGTGGCACAGTGGTAAAGAATCTGCCTGCCAGTGCCAGAGACACAAGACACTTGGGTTCAATCCCTGGGTTGGGAAGGTCCCCTGGAGTAGGAAATGGCAACCTTCTCCAGTATTCTTGCCTGGGCTCCTTCAAGCTAGTAAAGGTTTCAAAGCTCCTCCATATGCTTCTGCAGTGTATCACTGTAAAAGTACTTCACTGTGCGCCAGGCTCTAAACTCAGATGGAAGTCTAGTATTCATCTCTTGAATCAGTGCATTTCTTACATTTTCTCTGGACATACTATGAGACTCTGCAGCTACCAGATGCTGGAAAGGAAAANTTTTTTTTTTATTATTACTCACAAAGCTTTATTTTAAAATTTATAATCCCAATCTCCCAATTCATCCTATCCCTTCTTTCTCACCTCAGTGTCCATATATTTGTTCTCTATGCCTGTGTCTCTGTTTCTGCTTTGTGGATAGGTTTATCTGTACCATTTTTCTAGACTCCACATACACGCATTAACATACAGTAATTGTTTTTCTCTTTCTGACTTAGTTCACTCTGTATGACAGACTCTAGGTCCATCCACATCTCTGCAAATGGCACAATTTTGTTCCTTTTTTGGCTAATATTCCTTTGTATATATGTGCTCATCTACTGTCTCTTAATAAATCTCTATCTGCTTGAACTAAGTCAAGGAATTCTTGTTTGCAACTAAGAACTCTGATCATCTGGTAAAGTATTTTCTCCATTTTACAGATGAAGAAATCAGGATTCAGAGAGAATTTGCCTATGGCCATAGAACTTACAGTAAGGATTCAGACCCAAAGCCTGGTTCTTAGCTAATTCACCGCACCAACTCTTCATCATACAACATCGGAGAGCTCACTAACTCATCCTCTGCAGTACATCCCAACTTTGTACTGAACATCCATTCTTTTTTTTTCCTTGAGTGAACTGCCTCTTTGACGCTTAGTAGCATTTTCAATCACATGCCTTGATTCCTTGGTGAATGTGAGGTATATGGGACAACCTAGGCCAGTCAGAATATCCCATTTTCCTAAATACAATAATGGGCTCAACAATGGGCTTTTGACTCAATCAAGGTCATTAAGAGTCCACTTTGTTTTGTTTTATTAGCTTTTTACTTTGTATTGAAGTATGGCTGATTAGCAATGTTATGATAGTTTCAGGTGGACAGCAAAGGGTAGAGTCCACTTTGGAGGATTCATATGCAAGTTAGTTGGGGGCATTTTTCTATCCAAACAGAGGAGGAAACTAATATAGAAAAAAGCAGAACTGTCAGACACTCCCTATGATATCATTTGAGCTCCTGGATCTAGCCATTCCTGAAGCCTAATCAGTGAGCTGATAAATTATTTTTACCTATGCTAGTTTGAGTTGTTTTCTGATTCTACATATTAGATAATTCATATAGCAGAGGAGGTAGCAGACTAGAATCATACTCCTTGGCTACCACCTGTTGCCTGCTTCCATAAGTGCTTGTGAAGACATACTCTGATCCAAATAGCTCCTCACCAGGGGCCATTTCTCTCCCATTATTTATTTCCCACTTTGGTTCACAATGGAGCTCACACTAAGCAGGAATTACTGCGGCCACCATCCACTCTGCATATAAGTCATGCATCTTGCCCTCTCCTTACTCTCTCTCCCCTAATCATGCCTGGCTCTCAAATAAAAGGCATTACCAACCTTTGTCAGAGACAGAGAAAGGGATGAAGAACTTCTCTTTGATTCTCGGCTGTCTATTCAACATCTGGTAGCACCAGAAACAACATGAAATACTGCAGATGATGTGATTCATTACAGACAAAGTGACTTGCTTAAAACCAGCATCTGGCTTTCTTCAGAAATATAAACGAAAAGGTCCTGAAAGGAACAGTGGACATGATCTCTTTCAGTCTCACTGTCGGTGTGGGTGGTTCTCACTGGGATAAAAGACACCATATGATAAGAACACGGACATGGCATTAAATAGCTCAGAATCAGAATTCTGCCCATCTTGGGGGATGGGATGGATTGGGAGAGTGGGATTGGCATATATACACTGTGTGTGTGTAAGTCACTCAGTCGTGTCCGACTCTTTGCGATTCCATGGACTGTAGCCCGCCAGGCTCCTCTGTCCACGGGATTCTCCAGGCAAGAGTACTGGAGTGGGGTGCCATTCCCTTCTAAGTATCAAACAGATCACTATGAGAATCGGCTGTAGAGCACAGGGAACTCTACTCAGTGCTCTGTGATGACCTAAATGGGAAGAAAATCCAAAAAGGAGAGGATATATGTAAATGTGCAGCTGATTCACTCTGCTGTATGGTAGGAACTAATACAACACTGCAAATCAACTACACTCCAACAAAAAAAGGTATGCCCATCTTTCCATATCTAATGAGAGGAACCATCAGACACCTGAGGATCAATCTATTAAGTGGCTAGCTTGCATTCAAGAATGAAATGCAAAGAAAAGGCTGAGGAATTGTTTCAGATTAAAGAAGGTTGAAGAGAAATGACCACTAAATGCACAATGTGTTCTGAACTAGTGCCTATACTGGGGGGAAAAATGCTATGAATGTTATTATTGCATCAATTGACAAAATCGAATTATTGACTGCAGTTTGACAGAAATGTTGCAGCCATATTAAATTTTCTGCATGTGGTTATTTCCCTGTGGTTATAACAGAGAATATCCTTATTCTTAGGAAATACATACTGAAGTACAAAGGGCGTGTACATGCACCTACTTAGTGGTTCAGAAAAAAAACATTATAAATATATAGAGAGAAGTGTAAATGATAAAGCAAATGTGGTCAGTGTTCAAAATTGGTAAATGTGGATAAAAACTCTACTGGAATTTTTTATACTATTCTTATACCTTTGGGGGAAAGTTTGAAATTATATCAAAATAGAAAGTTTTCTTACCCAAGTCAAGTTTCTTTCAACCCTCATGATTCTGTTAAAGAGAAAGTATTAGTTTGGGACTCATATATCTTTAAGATTTTTCTAACACTTGCTAATCTCCCTTTTTAATAAAGAAAGGGCAAGCCTCGAGCTCAGTCTTTGACAAGCAGCCATTACCAGCTAGAATTTCACACCTTGGTTTTGTTTTCATTGTATTTACTTTCTATTTATGACAAGTGGGGTAGCTGTCCTTGTATGGTAAGATGCACAGTTACCTTTTCAATAGATTTATATAATTAGAAGTGAGTTAATATAAAGAAATATTTGTATTTCACTTTAATGTAATGTCAATAAATATGAATATGAGTTCAGGCAGCATTTGGAGGGTAAAGACAGGACGTTTAATCACGAATTGCCTGACACTTAGGACCCACTCATGTTTCTAGTCTCGGTCTGTTCTAGATCTATTGTAACGGCTTATCTTACAGGAAGGGAAACGGAAGTCTCAAAGTTGAGTGGCTGGTCTACAGTGACACAGTCCCTAGTGATGACGGCACCCAGGAACACAGAAGAAGGAGTCCTCCAGCCATTGCCCACCCCACCACCCATCGCTGTGTGACTAAGGACACAACAGTGCCAAGAAACACAGCTCAGAGTGGCATCAGCTATTATTACATGCAGACACAGAAACTAGTTAGCCATACTGCAAGTCAGGCGAGTGAAAGCGTTAATCGCTCGCTCAGTCGCACCCAATTCTTTGTGATCCTGTGGACTGTGGCCCACAAGGCTCCTCTGTCGGCAGCCTACCAGGCTTCTCTCTCCAGGCTGGTAATGGGTTACCATTCCCTTCTCCAAGGGATCTTCCTGATCCAGGGGTCGAACTCAGGTCTCCTGCATTGTAGGCGGAGTCTTTACCATCCGAGTCACCTGAGAAGCCCACAAATCGGGCAACTCACAGCCAAAGCACCTCTCCCTGTTGGCTCAGACCTTTGACCTTGAAAAGTCTTGTCTCTTCTCATTTTCCAAGCATCCAGTGGAACAGAAGGAGTCGTTCTTTCAGAGTTTATAGACAAACATTCTCTTTCCAAAGCAGTGACAGAATCCTAACATCCTGGAAGCTTGAGATAACAATCAGCTCACTCTTATCAGTGATTTCAGAACCACTCCAGGGAAGCAAAACTGGGTGTTCACAGGTTCTGAGACCCCGGCCTGTCCCCAGCTCTCATACTCAAAATTCCTGGCGCTGACAGTTAAAATATTTCTTTTTTTTCTCATGCTCTTGTTTTCACACAGTACTATTTTCTGTGAGTCTCTGCTCACTCGTGCCCCTTCACTCGGTGGTGTTCGACTCTCTGCGACCCCATGAATGGCAGCCCTCCAGGCTCCTCTGTTCATGGGGTTTTCCAGGCAAGAATACTGGGTTGGGTTGCCATTTCCTTCTCCAGGGATCTTCCAGACCCGGAGTGTGAACCCTCATCTCTTGTGTCTCCTGCATTGGCAGGTGGATTCTTTACCACTGCGCCACCTGGAAAGCCTGTAGATGGGTTTTAGCTGTCCTTTGGTGAAAAAGCAGAGTTCCTGGGGTGAGTGTATGTCTCATCTAGTCCCTCCGGTGTTGTCAGAGAATTCAACTTAATGAGCAAGAGGCTCCCAGATGAGGGCATTTGACAGCCTTCTTGGTCTCATCTCAGTCTTGACCACTAAGACTACCCTTCCTCCCCTCAGCTGAATCCACCCAGGCCTGAGCGCGTGTCTGCCTCTCCTGTTTCTTCTTCTGTGAACAGCAAATGTCTTCTGGTCTTTATAAAATAATCCTTATGTGCTTGAAAGTGACTCTCAATCCTCCTCCTCCACTATCTCTCCCCAAAGTGAACACACCCACTTTTGCCATCTTCACACATAAAATAACACTTTCCAATCTATTCATCACCACACGGCTCACCTCTGAACTTTTGTGTTGTTTTTTCCTATCACTCTAAATTCGTGGAATTCAGAACAGAATATGGTATCTTGAGGGTGTGTGCAGTCAGTGCAAAAATTCTCAACATTCCTTCTTTCTTGGGAGGACTGACCCTCTCCTGGTATGCGGGTCCCTCTGGACTCTCCAGGCCTCAGCAAATCTGTTTTGGGGGCTTTGGTTGTGCACAGCATTACAGATAAGAGATAATGTAGGAAGGACCTCAGAAATACATCCTATAACTTGGGCAGTGAGTGGGTCAAGTTTAGTACCAGGTCATTACAAAAAGGTTGACTGGGCCCTAGTGCTCCCCAAGACAATCAAATTGAGGGAAAATCAAGTCATGCTAGAAACTGACAGTTCAGTTCAGTTCAGTCACTCAGTCGTGTCTGACTTTGTGAGCCCATGAACTGCAGCAGGCCAGGCCTCCCTGTCCATCACCAACTCCCAGAGTCCACCCAAACTCATGTCCATTGAGTCGGTGACGCCATCCAACTATCTTATCCTCTGTCATCCCCTTCTCTTCCTGCCCTCAATTTTTCCCAACATCAGGGTCTTTTCAAATGAGTCAACTCCTCACATCATGTGGCCAAAGTATTGGAGTTTCAGCTTCAACAACAATCCCTCCAATGAACACCCAGGACTGATCTCCTTTAGGATGGACTGGTTGGATCTCCTTGCAATTCAAGGGACTCTCAAGAGTCTTCTCCAACTCCACAGTTCAAAAGCATCAATTCTTTGGCACTCAGCTTTCTTNGTGTATTCACCAAATAATTTTTAAAACTTTTTCATAAGTTCAAATTTTTTCAAAATAAAATGTTATGAGAAAGAAAAAGATGTGTTCTACTAAGAAATCCACTCGGATTTTCTTCCAATTTTCTCAAGCTGTCAACACCAATTCGGAGGGTTTTGGTTCCAGTGCTTTCTAGATCTTACCAGATGGATGCCAGTAGAAGTTATCAGACAAGAAGCATGACCCAAAAAAATAAAAAAATAAATTTTAAAAGAAAGGGGAAAAATCCCAAATGACAATAACGACGAAAGAATCATGACTCACATTCCTTCTCCTAAGAGGTCCTCACTGGTTTGCTGGCTGAAGTATGAATGGCTGCAGTTTTCCAGGCACATCACAAGAAATAATAACCAAATTCATCTCCCTGCAGGCAACGGCAACTATGTTGGAGCTGCTGTCGGCTGACAGTCCTTATAGAATGAAACCTGTGTCAGTAATGTTAAAACACGACATCTTAAAATTGGACAATTGACAAACACATCCACACCACTTGGCAGCCACAGATCGCCTCGTGAACTATCCAGTTGGAAATCTTGTTGACGTGTGGGTCTTTGTAAGTTTGGTGAGTAGGAGGTGTGCTCCTTGGCCCGAACAGTTTCTGAAACTGCACATCTGAATCTCGTGGCCCGTGTGACCCCAAGGCACCACCAGTCCGTGAGACCCTGCCTGAGGACCAGCCTTCCTCTTCTCCCAGTGACCTCTCCTCCTGCTGTTGCTGACGCAGTGGTGACTGGCACTATCTACAAAGGAATCTGCACCACATGCATTCCTTGTAGCAGGATGGAGGCAGGGAACTGGAGGTCTCCTACTTATGCCTATACCATTAACTTATCTGGCATCTGAGAAGAGCAACGTCTGGGCTGCTTCCTACTGTCCTCAACAAATAATAAGTTGCTGCTGCACCTTGTAGTCCAGTGGTTAGAATCCGGGGCTCTCACCGCCATGGCCTGGGTTCACGTCCCAGTCAGGAAAATGTCTTTGGCTTCCCAGGTGGCACTGTGGTAAAGAATCTGCCTGCCAGTACAGGAGACGCAGGAGACACAAGTTTGATCCCTGGGTCGGGAAGATCCCCTGGAGAAGGAAATGGCAACCCACTCCAGTATTCTTGCCTAGAAAATTCCATGGACAGAGGAGCCTGGCGGACTACAGTCCATGGGGTCACAAAGAGTCGGGCATGACTGAGCGACTGGGCAGGCACACCTTGTAGGGTTATTGTAAATGATCAAAGGGAGACGCTCCGCCTCCACGAAAAACACATGAAGGTCTTTAAAAGGATGGATGAGACTAATGATCCCCAAACATAGCTGAGGACATTTTCTTCTTTAGTGAAGTTATTTACTCTCATTCCTTTGGTTCTTGAAGGAAAGATAATCCCAGCAGCTTGTTTTCCTAGCCTTTCCTTTTATTTGCCCCTTCGGATAGAAAACGCCTGTTCTGAATTACTCAGCTATGCCTAGAACTCCAAAGCACGCCTGTGATCATGCCCTTTTACACATTTAATGTGGAAAAACCTCACTAATGAGAAAGTAGGAACACTCAGGGATAATGAGCTGCCTTCCTCCTGTGGCCCTGATGTATTCATGTGTCACTTTCAGCTCTGCAGCCCAGCTCATTCTGCTGTCCCTTAGAGGTTCCCGCCCCCGCTCCCCACACAGCCAGCAGGCTGCCGCGGAGGCTCTGCCCCCCTGGCCGAGCCGCCCCTGCAAGGCAAACCCTGGATTTGTTGATATTTCCTCTACAAAGGATGTTAGTAAATCAAGCAAACAGAAGTGACTCAACAATCTCCAACAGCTTCTGGTTTATGATTGGGACACACACAGATATGCGGAGCATGTTGCCCAAGGCCATGAAACTCTGGATGGGTCAGAATCCCACAACTGATGGAGAACCCACCCTGATTTGATCCCTGGTTCTTTGACCCGTTGGTGAAGGATCAGGTCTGCTGTAGGGTTTGGGGAAGAGCCAAACAGTCTATAGCAACACTGGACAGAAGAGATGGGCAGGGGCTAATTATTCACCTATATTCACAGCCAAGGGGAGAAGGACTCCGTCACACAGAACCCCTCCGTGAGTCACACTTAGGAACAGAATGAATTAGCAGGGGCTGTGGAGGCAGGTTTTATAGAATCAAGAGGATGGGGTGCCTGCCTGGTTCCCAAGAGAGAATGTGATTGACTTGTTTGAATCATTCTGTGGGCTGCCAGGGAATGGGATAAGCAGGGATAAGCGGGGACTGTGGCTAGTTCTCTGGAGGGTGGCTTGGCTAAGGCACTTTATTCGTGGAGCAGAGTGGGGAGGAACTTGTGGTTAGGCCAGTCAAGGCCCTCTGGTTTCAGATGTTAATGTGGCACATAATACTTGGCTTCTTTTAGGCCTATTCCACACACCCCTCACCACATCTTCTTTTTAATCTGTTTTAAGGAGATGGGTTTCTTTTCAATCTTTCTATAATCCTGTTATTCTTGCTATGTCATTCTTCACTGACTATGTTGCAGCCACGCGTTCCGGGAAACAAATTCACTCAGAAGGACAATACAGAGAGTGGAGTGCAGATTGTTACACTGGTGGGCCCAAGGCAGAGTCTCCTCTTAGCCAAGGACCCCGACCAGCATTTGTGAAAATCTTTTATACCGCATGTGTACGTGTCTGAACCCACCACTCCAAATTCCTTGAGACTTACATAAACCAAGGAAAATACAATCCCAATAACCCCATCATTCACGAGCTATGTGCTTATGTGCTCAAACAGTCGGTTAGCCAATAAACCCAAGGTTACACTCCGATAGATACAGAAAAATGTATGGCCTGTCTGGAGGAAGGGGTGATTAACGTATGTTTTCTCTTAGGCGATGAATAACCTAGATATGATCTTCAAGGTTCCCCTGTTGGAGGGGGTCTTATCCTTCTGTTGTTGTCTTCATAGGCACTAAATACAGAGTTCAGAGTCCATTGGAAAGGTGGCTGAGCATGATCAGCATGAACAGGCCTAAGATGGAGTCCAGGCCCTATGAATTCCTTCTTCAGCTATACTAGGCGCTTTTGTATAAGTACTGTTTCCTCCCTAAATGGGAAGTTTTTCCAGCCTCAATGCAATATTTTCTGGGGGAAACTGAGACAGATCGGATACCCAGAGAGAAATTCACATTTTAAGGCAGAATTGCCTAAGGGGGTTGCTTATGGAGGTTTTGTCCATTTGAAGCAACAATCTTTAATGTCAGGTGGAGTCCTCTCAATTCAGAGCTAGATGTCGTTTTACATGGAGGAAAAGTGGAAACTTTATAAAGAGTCAAAACATGTGCTAAGTGACTTAACTCCTGCTCTGTAAATAGCTCGCATTCAGTTTATCATGCTTTGTTTCATTATAGCACATTTTACAGGCACAGGTAACCAAAGACATATGCTGCAGTAGTAATGGTGATTTCTGTGGGGTGAAATGATGAGAATTCCTTCTTCATTTTTATTTGGAAATGACTATAGATTCAGGAGTTGTAAAAAACGGTGCAAATACGGCTCACAGGTCCTTCATCCAGCTTCCCCCGGTGGCAACCCTCTGTTTTCTTTCCTTCTTTTTCTTTCTCCCTTCCTGTCTTCCTTCCTTCCCCCCCACTCTTTATGTTCCTTCCTTCTTTCTTCCTGCCTTTTCTTCCCTCTTTCACTCTTTCCTTTGCAATCATTGTGTTTTACTTGGATGACAAGGAAAATAAAACTATTTAGAAAAATTTTTAAATTTAATTTGCCCCTGCCCATCTGGTAGCCTCCCTCACCGACATCTGCATGGAGAAAGGAGGAGTATGGTCCAGCCGGGCCTCCCTCCACCCTTAGGCTGTGGTGGTCACTACAGCTTTCTTAGGCTCTGATTGCTCTTGATTAGTCTTCTAAGTGCTGAGCAGAAGGCTGTCTTGCCCTTCAGTGTGTCCTGCAGATCTCTAGCTGCCTATGCTCCTTGGTGGGAAAGAGAATTGTGATGCTGCGGAGCTGCTGCTGAATTTCTCAGTCCAGTGGGCCCAGGTCCCCACCTGCGTGGTGGCCAGTATTCTCTCTCCAGGGCAGTGGAGGGCTGCTCTTATCCCCAACACTGGGATCATTCACTTCCAGCCTAGATACTTTCTGTGCAATGTATTCGCCTCTCAATCTCCCAAGAGCTCAAAGGAGCTCGGTAGTATTGCAACTAAACCACTTGGTGCCCCCTACTGCGGGAGCAACAAGAGAAATACCAAGTGACAATTCTCATTTTTCTCCTCTCTGTAGATATCACGGATATCATCACAAGTCCTCTCTGGTGTGGTACTCTGGATGTTCTTCTTGTCGTTCTATCTTAACGTTTTTCTATTTGTCTTGACTTTGATAATTCTTGTTCACTTGGCTTTGTTCAGTAGCTAAGTCTAGCCTGACCTTTTGCCACCCCATATACTGCAACACTCTACACTCCTCTGTCTGTTCTCCACTATCTCCTTGAGTTTGCTCAAATTCATGTTCATTGAGTCGGTAAGGCTA
Organism: Neotragus pygmaeus; assembly: GCA_006410875.1. NCBI lineage: Eukaryota > Metazoa > Chordata > Mammalia > Artiodactyla > Bovidae > Neotragus > Neotragus pygmaeus. Next base: position 1,055,966 of record SJYV01037343.1, on the reverse strand, counting down.
TCTAACCATCTCATCCTCTGTTTCCCCTTTCTCCTCTTGCCCTCAATCTTTCCCAACATCAGGAACTTTTCCAGTGAGTCAACTCTTCGCATCAGGTGGCCAAACTGCTGGAGCTCCAGTTTCAGCATCAGTCCTTGTAGTGAATATTCAAGGTCAATTTCCTGTAGGATTGATTGGTTTGCAGTCCAAAGGACTGTTAAGAGTCTAAGGTTCTGTAATAACTTCTGAGGAAGCTGTCCAAGAATCTTCTTTTCTAAAAGTCCCTCAGAACAAGACAGATAACACCCACTGAGACGTGAGAGCAGGTGGCAGCCCTGGAGAATGCCTCAACCTTTGCCATTAACAACATCACACTAGTGCCAACACTGGCCCCAACCTGCTGAAAGAGGCAGAATATTGTTCCACAAGACTCTGCAGGCTGGAGTCTTAAGAGCTGTGTCCTCCTGAGGGGATCCCTCCCACACACTAAAAGTGGATTTGCAAAAAGAGATTGAGGAGGAGAAAGAAAATCTTAATTTTATTGTAAATTGCTACCAAGTGGCTAAGTATGTGATTTGATTGAATCGCTAAGGTTTTGCAAAAACAGAAGATTTGCTATAGGCAAAATCCAGCAGAATACTCAGCACATGATCAGAGACAGCTTGGAGTGCAGACACATTGGCTAAGAGAGAACCTGGCATCTTGGCTAAGTGTAGAGGCAGATCCTTTTGCATGCAAATCCAAGTTCAAGATCAAACAGCAGTGTGACCTTGTAAACAATAGTCAAATATCCATTTCCTCATCCTTAAAATGAAGCTGGTAAAAGTATCTAACAAGAGAAAATATCTAAATAACAAATGCTGGAGAGTGTGGAGACTCACCTATTGAAGACAACGCTGTTGGTGAGAATGTAAATTGGTGCAGCCACCATGGAGAACAGTATGGAGGTGCCTCAATAAACTAAAAATAGAGCTGCCATACAATCCGGCAATCCCACTTCTGGGCATATATGTATCTAGACAAAACTAATTCAGAAAGATACATGCACTTCAATGTTCAGAGCAGCATTATTCACGACAGATAATGGAAGTAACCTAAATGCCCATCGACAGATGAATGGATAAAGAGGATGTGGTGTACATGTATATATAAATCAGTTCACTTCAGTGAGTTCAGTGGCTCAGTACTCTCTGACTCTTTGCACCCTATGGATTGCAGCACACCAGCCTCCCTGTCCATCACCAACTCCCAGAGTTTACTCAAACTCATGTCCATTGAGTCGGTGATGCCATCCAACAATCGCATCCTCTGTCGTCCCCTTCTTCTTCCACCTTCGATCTTTCCTAGCATCAGTGTCTTTTCCAGTGAGTCAGTTCTTCACATCAGGTGGCCAAAGTACTGGAGTTTCAGCTTCAGCATCAGCCCTTCCAGTGAATAATCAAGACTGATTTCCTTTAGGATGGACTGGTTGAATCTCCTTGCTGTCCAAGGGACTCTCAAAAGTCTTCTTCAATACCAGTTCAAAATCATCAATTCTTCAGTGCTCAGCTTTCTTTATAGTCCAGCTCTCACATCAATATGTGACTATTGGAAAAACCGTAGCTTTGACTAGATTGGCAAAGTAATGTCTCTGCTTTTTAATATGCTGTCTAGGTTGGTCATAAATTTTCTTCTGAGGAGTAATTATCTTTTAATTTCACAGCTGCAGTCACCATTTGCAGTGATTTTGGAGCACCCCAAAATAAAGTCTGACACCGTTTCCACTGTTTCCCCATCTATTTGCCATGAAGTGCCATGAAGTGATGGGACCGGATGCCATGATCTTCGTTTTCTGAATGTTGAGCTTTAAGCCAACTTTTTCACTCTCCTCTTTCACTTTGATCAAGAGATTCTTTAGTTCTTCTTCACTTTCTGCCATAAGGGTGGTGGTCATCTGCATATCTGAGGTTATTGATATCTCTCCAGGCAATCTGGATTCCAGCTTGTGCTTCTTCCAGCCCAGCATTGTATGATGTACCCTGCATACAAGTTAAACAAGCAGGGTGACAATATATAGCCTTGACTCACTCCTTTCCCGATTTGGAACCAGTCTGTTGTTCCATGTCCAGTTCTAACTGTTGCTTCCTGACCTGCATACAGATTTCTCAGGAGACAGGTCAGGTGGTCTGGTATTCCCATCTCTTGAAGAATTTTCCAGAGTTTGTTGTGGTCCACACAACAAAGGCTTTGGCATATAAAGCAGAAATAGATATTTTTCTGGAACTCTTGCTTTTTCAATGATCCAGCAGATGTCGGCAATTTGATCTCTGTTTCCTCTGCCTTTTCTAAATATAGCTTGAACATCTGGAATTTTACGGTTCACGTACTACTGAAACCTGGCTTGGAATTTTGAGCATCACTTTACTAGCGTGTGAGATGAGTGCAATTGTGCAGTAGTTTGAGCATTCTTTGGCATTGCCTTTCTTTAAATATGCACACACACATACATATATACAATGGAATACTGGTCATACAAAAAAATGAAATAATGCCATTTGGCACAACATGGATGGACCTAGAGATTTTCTTACTAACTGAACTGAGTCAGATAAAGATAAATATTACATATCACTTATACGTAGAATCTAAAACCTGACACAAATGAACTTATGTATGAAACAGAAAAAGATTCACAGGCATAGAGAACAGACCTGCGGTTGTCAGGGGGAAGGGAAGTACTGGGAGATTGGGATTAGTAGATGCAAACCACTATATACAGAATGGATTAAAAAAAAAAGTTTACTGTTTAGCACAGGTAACTATATTCAATATCCTGTAATAAATCATAATAGAAAAGAATATGAAAAAGAATCTATATATATGCATGGGGCTTCCCTGGTGGCTTAGCTGGTAAAGTATCTACCTGCAGAGCAGGAGACCCAGGTTCAATCCCTGGGTCGGGAAGATCCCCTGGAAAAGGGAATGACTACCCACTTCAGTATTCTTGCCTGGAGAATTCCATAGACAGAGGAGCCTGGCAGGCTACAGTCCATGTGGTCACATAGAGTTGGACATGACTGAGTGACTAACATATGTGTATAACTGAGACACTTTGCTGAAAAATAGACATTAGCACAACACGGTAAGTCAACCATACTTTAATAAAATGTATTTTTTTGAAAAGAGTGACTTGTAAATATCCAGTGAGATAAAGCATATACTGTACTTAACGCAGGGCCCTGGCCCACGGCAGGCACTAAAAAGTGTTGGCTGTTATCATCTTCATATATATATATATGTGAGTAATAATGAAACAAGCAAAATCATAGGGAAAAAAAAAGTCTTTGCCTCTAAGTAGTTAACGTCCCCAGCCATTCTAGGGCTGGCCAGGAGTGAGGTATTTTTAGCTGGGGGAAGGGGCAGAGCTGACCCAGTGCAGAAACAAAGCATAAGAGGACACTTGAGTTTTCAGGCTGCACACCTTGAACTCTTGCTTGATAAAAGGCAAACATTAGTTGTCACTGTTTTTAAATTATCAGTGTGTTCTGAGAGATTGCAGAGAAACCAAACTTTATACACTATTATGTTTTAAATGCACAAGGGAATTCTCCTTTTAATAGACTTCTTGCAAATTATTACAGTTTTATTAAATGCAAATGACTGCTCATTTTCTTTAAAAGAGGACATCCTGAAAGGTTTTTAAATGGCCATTACATGGACTGCAATTTTATAGATGTAACTGAGTGGGGAAAATGGTCATCTTGCCATCTGGCCCCAGTAAGCTAAGGGAGGGAACAATTTTTGTTCAAGGAAATACATGGATAAGCCTTTGGGGCATGGAAGATGAGACCCTGAATATTCAAGTAAGCAAGAGAGTGGCTAGATTTCACAGGGTTAAAAAGCAGGCATTTGGGGTGGGAGATGAGCAGAGACTGGGATTATTAACCAACTCAGTGCAGTAGGAAAAAACTTGAAAACTAGGGTGGCTGTTAATTTTATGTCAATTTGTCTGGGCCATGAGGTTCCCAGATATGTGGTTAAACATTATTCTGTGATGTTCCTGTGATGGTGCTTTGCATAGACTAACATTTAAATTGGTAGACTTTAAAGAAAGCAGATTGCCCACCATAATGTGGGTGGGCCTCATTCAATCAGTTGAAGATCTGACTAGAAGAAACAACTGACATAGACACACCCTCACACACACCCCAACAAGAGGAAATGCTGCCAGTGGGTGGCCTTTGCAGTTGAACTGCCACACAAGAACTTTCTTCTATTTCCTTCTGTTGGCCTTCAGACTTAAACTGCAGACTTAGGACTTGTCAATCTGCATAATCACATGAGCCAATTCCTTAAAGTAAATCTCTAGATAGGTAGATTAAGATATAGATATAGATTATAGATATAGATCAATCTCTCTCTTCCTCTCTCTATACGTACTCACACACACACACACACACACACACACACACCCTATTGGTTCTGTTTCTTAAGACAATCCTGACTAATATAACCAGGATGTTTAATATTAAATGTGAAGTTGTACTGCCCTGAAGTCTATCTCCACTCCAATCAAACATGTTCAGTCTGCAACTCACTGTCTTGTTCAAGTGGCTGTGTGTGTGTGTATGTGTGTGTGTGTACATGCTCTTATGTGTGAACAAAAGAAAGGGGCAAAGTTCCATGTCTGTGTTGTCACAACACAAAACAAAAATAACACCCACAGATGGCAAGAAGACCTTCAACTTGAACCAGTTTGGAAGCAAGAATGGGGCTCCAGAAGACCCTCTTTCTTCTGTCTCCCTGGGAATTTGCACACTGTTGGAGAGAGCAACAAAGTTCCATAACATTCAAGCCAAACTCAAGGAGCTCTTAAAACATAGGACAGGAAATTGCTCTTCCCACCGTTCCCCACCCCCACCAAGCTGGACATCTGAGTTGCATAAAATCTGAAATGCTTTTTCTTTCAAATTTCAACTTCAGCCAAGAAGTTGAAAAAGAACTTTTTTTGGCTCCTAGAAAAAGAGCCAAGTGATAAAACTTTTGCTAGTGATCACAGTTTGCTTTTAATTATTCATATTTTTCTCAGAGATTAAGAAAAACGCCAAATAAACCAAAATAAAACACTAACAGAGTCAATACACAAAACAATGAGTGAAGCATCTTGATTCTGTAGAAGAGAAAAATGCACACACACCCCTTTGTGGTCCTACTGTCTATGTTTCAATCCCACTGGGCGCATCACTGGCTCACTCTCCTGGGCAGAAATGGAAAGACAGAGTAGGGAGAAGAAGAGCATCTTGGGAAATTAATTGCTGGATGCCACCTGTAACCAGCCTGGTATGGTGGTCCGTTCACTGGAGTTAGCAGAGAGAACCAAGCTCCTTATGATGGCACAAGATGACAAAGATACTCAAACTAACCAAACATAATGTCTGAAAATAAATGACTTTCTAAGTGTTGAGGGAAGGAATAAAGATCAAATTGAGTTTCAAATGCCTATCTTCATGGAGGAAAAATTGATAACTTGGACTATAGAGCAGTGCCTGGTAATCCAAACAGAATTCATTTCTAATGTGTTTATTGACAGATGCTTGGAGTAGACTGCTGTGTAACGAGGTGTGTGTTGAAACGGTGGCCTTTTATAGTTGTTGGGAAACAGAAGCAGAATTCATGGTGTTTAGTGCTTGTCTACCAATGTTGGAGACACAGAAGAATTGGGTTTGATCCCTGGGTTGGGAAGATCCCCTGAAGAAAGAAATGGCAACCCACTCCAGTATTCTTGCCCAGAGAATCCCGTGGACAAAGGAGCCTGGAGGGCTACAGGTCATAGGGTTGCAAAAGAGTTGGACATGACTGAGCACACCTAGATCCTGCTACTAGTGTTCTCAGACAAAAACCCCACCCTGCTCAATCCAGTTTGTCTCATTGTCTTAAGCAGAAAGTTTGAGAGGGGCATAATATTGTTCTCCACTGCCCAGAAAAAAATCATCCTGATTCATACCAATCACTTTTTTCTCTCTAACCTGTGTTACATAGTGCAAGTCTGCATGTGATTCAAAGGTCAAAGGAAAGAAATGTGAGAGTTATGATTTATTTTTAAAACTCAAAACAACACATTCTCAGGGTTAAGTAGAAAGGTCACCACCAACAAAAACATCTAACCAGCCTCATTGTGTTCCTTTAGCCACATTTCTCTTATTTAATAGAGCATGTCTCCTCTGAAGAAGCATTAGATTTCACAATAACACATGCAAAGACCAAGAAAGGAATCTGTGATCCAGCCAGGGAGCATCTGCCTCAGAGGGAGAAAAAGGAGAGACTAAAATTTAAAGAGAAGGATCAAGCCTCTGACATGTGCACCTTACCTGCAAATTTTAATAGAGTTTGGTCAGATACCCCAGCGTGCAGCTGTGTGCTCAGTTGCGTCCCACTCTGCAACTTCCCATGGACTTTAGCCCACCAGGCTCCTCAGTCTGTGGAATTCTCCAGGCAAGAATACTGGAGTGGGTTGCCATTTCCTTCTCCAGGGGATCTTCCCAACCCAGAGATGGAACTCGCATCTTCTGTGTCTCCTGCTTTGGCGGGAGGGTTTTTAATCACTGAACCATGTGAGACAAATGGAACTATAAGAAACCTTATTATTGAGCGCCCTATATGCCTCCTAGCTGTGGCAGACTCCTGCCTGGGATCACTGGAAGAGCCTGGGCCCAAGATTTCAAAAGCAATTGGCAGTCTTATTTACCTAACAAGCAAATGAGTGAATAGAACTTCACTGTCTCAAGTTTCTCTTGAATGAAAAAATGTTTTTGTGACTTATGGATTCCTAGATTAAAATCTTCCTTCCAGAGGTTTTATGAAAATTTTCCCTCTGTGCCCTTGACCACTGTTTCTCTGTCTCTTTTATGCTCCCTCCTCCATCCTATGCCAAATGCGCTACATCGTCTGTCATCTCCTTTTCCTGAGCAACCTCAGCCAGTCCCAGGACTTTACAATTATCATTTCTACACTGTTAACTCTTACAAGAACATGGTCCACCTAGAACTCTCCTCTGAACTCTGAAATTGAGTATCCAGCTTCTGACTTGACCCCTCTCCTTAACTGGGGACTTCACATCTCCAACATAGAATTTGACTTGCCACCCCAAGATCTGTTTTCCTATTAATAAGTGGCCCCAACATTTACTCCTTTGGTCAAACAAAGCCTAGGAGCCATCCTTGAGTTCTGCCCTTCGTCCATCATCAAATCCTCTCAGCTTACTTCTAAACTATGCTTCAAATCCCTCTTTCTCCTCTGGCACCACCCTTGTGCAGGCCACCACTCTCGTGGCAGAACTGCTTTGCTTGCCTCCTCAATGGCTTCCCCACTTCCACTCATACCTGCCCTCAATGCGTTCTGCACAAAGTAGCCAGAGACAGCTTTTTAAAATGTAAATCAGAGCATCACTTTGCTGCTTAAAACTCTCCAGGAAGATTCAGCTTGCACTTAGGGTGTAAGAGAACATAGCTTCCCCAACAATGAGAAAAGGGCAGATAATCTATACAATCATAACTTTTCTTGAACACATCAAGGAATTGAGGTCACAAGGCACAGTAGAGACACAAATATTGTTCCAAGTAAGGAAGGAAGAGGTGGCTGCCATTCAAATGGGTAGAAAGACATTATTTAACAGTTTGACATATTCTTAAAAGCCAGTGTGGGCTAGCTGATCAGTTCGGAGTAGGTAGGACCACAAGACACAGGAGAAATCTGCACTTGCAAGCTCTTTACCACTGACCTGTAGCTGGTGCTGATGAGAAAGATTGGAGAAAAAGCAAGAGACCAGACAGAGGCCCTGTTGGTGATACAGGTGTAGCACTAAAGCCGAAGTAAAAGTCTACGATTGTCAGATTGGATAAAAAGCAAGACCCAACTATATATTAATGCTTTCCATCAGAACTCATTTTTTGGTATTTTTAGAGCTTTCTTTTTAAATGTGGGCCATTTTTTAAAGTCTTTATTGAGTTTGTTACAGTATTGCTCCTGTTTTGTGTATGCATGTGTGTGTTTGGCTGAAAGGCATGTGGGATTTCAGCTCCCCAGCCAGGGATCAAGCCTACACCCCCTACACTGGAAGGCAAAGTCTTAACCAGTGGACCACCAGGAAAGTACCAGAAACCCACTTGGAAAATAGGAAAACACAAACTAGTTCAAAGTGAAAGAGTTGAAAAAGAGATATGCTATGGAATTGCTACTCAAAATGAAGCAGAAGTGGGTGCATTAACATCAGATGATGTGGATTTCAGACAAAAAAAAAAAGGAATATTACTCATGTTAAAGGGAGACCTTGCATCATGATGACATGGTCAATTCATCAAAAAGACATTATGATCCTCAGTGTGCATGCACCTAACAGAGCCTCAAAATACCTGAAACATAAACTGATTGAACAAAAAGGAAAATATATATATATACACACACAATTATAATTGAAAAATTTGAAACTTCTCTCTCAATAATTGATAGACAATAGACAGGAAATCAATAAGACTGTATTAACCAACACTATTAAGCAAGTTGGACTAACTGACATTTAGAGAACATGTTAACCAACAGCATCTGAATACATAGTCACCTGTCATGCTTATGAAACATATACCAAGATAGACCATATTCTGAGTCATAGAAAAGCCTCTGTGATTTTCACTTTATCTTTTTATTGGAGCAAAGAATGCTCAAACTACCGCACAATTGTACTCATTTCACATGCTAGTAAAGTAATGCTCAAAATTCTCCAAGCTAGGCTTCAGCAATACATGAACTGTGAACTTCCTGATGTTCAAGCTAGTTTTAGAAAAGGCAGAGGAACCAGAGATCAAATTGCCAACATCCGCTGGATCATGGAAAAAGCAAGAGAGTTCCTTAAAAATATCTATTTCTGCTTTATTGACTATGCCAAAGCCTTTGACTGCATGTACCACAATAAACTGTGGAAAATTCTGAAAGAGATGGGAATACCAGGCCACCTGACCTGCCTCCTGAGAAATCTGTATGCAGGTCAGGAATCAACAGTTAGAACTGGACATGGAACAACAGACTGGTTCCAGATAGGAAAAGGAGTACGTCAAGGCTGTATATTGTCACCCTGCTTATTTAACTTATATGCAGAGTACATCATGAGAAATGTTGGACTNGTGGGCTCTGGGCTCTTAACACTGTAGACATTTGTCTGGTGACCTCATGCTAGATGAACTCTGGGCTCATTAGAGCTTGTGGCTTGAGCAGGGATTACCAGAATTAGGTGTGCCCTTGCCTGTCACTGTGGTAATTACTATTATCTATACTCCAGGTACTCTTATCCTTCCTACTTTCAGCAAACAAGATCGTTCACTCCAAACATTCGTTAGGCCTCTCTGGTAGCAGAAATCCAGGCCTAACTGATACAACCAAGAAAGGAAGTCGATTACCCTTCCTCACCTTCAGTCAGGGATGACTGGACCCAGCTGTCCACCTCTTGGCCCTGCTTTCTTGTTTTGGCTTCATCCTCAGGCAGGCTCCTCCCTGTGATAGAGAGATGACCACCATGAAACCTGATGGAAAGAGAGTTTCTTCTCCACCCCCCATGGATCCTGGCTTTACAGAGGTACAATTGACATCTCACACAGTGTAAGTTTAAGGTGTAGCACATGGTGTTTGGGGACATGTATAGTGAAATTATCACTATAGTAAGGTTAGTTGCACCTTCAGAGAGTTTCTTTCTGGATAGCTCTTTGAAAGGCCTGGGCTTGGACGCTCACTGTCTCCGCTTGGGTTAGGTTACCCCTGAACCAATCATTGGCTCAGCTTGGGTGAGGCCCATCCTTGTCACTGGCTCAGCTTGGGTTAGGCCCACCTCTGATCCAGTCATTGGCTCAGCTTGAGTTAGGCTGATCCTTATCATTGGTTCAGCTTGGGTTAGCCCACCCTCATCGCTGGGCTCAGCTTTGGGATAGGTCCACCTCTGAGCCTGTTACTGATGCTGGAGGCATGAGTAGTCACATGCCATCTCCTAGTACAGTGGCTGATGACAAGTCCTCCTGAGCCCCGTGGAAGGAGTGTAGAGTTGGTTCCCCCAAGAGAACATTGGGGTGCTATTACAAAAAGATGGAAAAAGGGATGCTGGACTGGGGAAAAAAGTCAAGTTAACAACTTTCTACTCCCTCTAGCTTCTCTGCTTTGATCAAGCTTTCAGAGAAACTCTGTTCCCCAGAAGGGAGTGGGTGGGGACATGGCATGTTTTTTCCGAATCAGGGGAGGGCGAGAAATTTGAAGGGAGAGCTGTGAATCCAGGTCCTAACAGATGTAGAGCTGTTGGTAAGTGCTTTACTCAGATGTAGGTATCGTTGTTCAGTTTCTACCNGGGTGGGGACATGGCATGTTTTTTCCGAATCAGGGGAGGGCGAGAAATTTGAAGGGAGAGCTGTGAATCCAGGTCCTAACAGATGTAGAGCTGTTGGTAAGTGCTTTACTCAGATGTAGGTATCGTTGTTCAGTTTCTACCAGGGGCCCACTTGGTTGGTGATCGTGTCCGTGTCAAAACTGACTTATTTAGTGGAATGATTTTTTTTTTTCAATTTTACTTTACAATATTGTATTGGTTTTGCCATACATTAACATGAATCCGCCACGGGTGTACATGTGTTCCCAATCCTGAGCCCCCCTCCCACCTCCTTCCCCGTACCATCCCTCTGGGTCATCCCAGTGCACCAGCCCCAAGCATCCTGTATCCTGCATCGAACCTAGACTGGCGATTCATTTCTTACATGATATTATACATGTTTCAGTGCCATGCTCCCAAATCATCCCACCCTCTCCCTCTCCCACAGAGTCCAAAAGACTGTCCTATACATCTATGTCTCTTTTGCTGTCTCGCATACAGGGTATTTTTTTACCTAGATATTCGGCTTGTTAGTTACGTCTTGCAGAGTTGGGAGTTGTGTTCCTTCTTTTGTCCCCAAAGACAGAACCATGAGCTATCTTGAAGGGAAGAAGGAACTTTGGAGCAATCTCATTTGAATTCCTAATAACTTTTTGACAAACTCAGAGTCTTAAACAAATTGAGAAAATAAGCTATTGAGAAGCGCTATCAGCAAGGAGTCCAAGGACTGAGAACTGTTGAATAAAAATCTGCTCTGACCTCTGTCCTGGATAGCTCAGCATCCTCAGAGCCTATCACCACTCCCCTCTGTTGGTCAGTTGCTAAAGTCGAGTTCAACTGTTTGCGACCCCATGGACTGTAGCACGCCAGGCTTCTCTGTCCTTTACTATCTCCCAGAGTTTGTCCAAACTCATATCCATTGAGTCAGTGATGCCATCCAACCATCTCATCCTCTGCTGCCTGCCTCCTTCTCCTCCTGCCTTCAGTGTTTCCCAGCATCAGGGTCTTTTCCAATGAGTCTGCTCTTTGCATCAGGAGGCCAAAGTATTGGAACTTCAACTTCAGTCATTCCAGTGAATATTCCTTTAGGATTGACTGATTTGATCTCCTTGCTGTCCAAGGGACTCTGTCTAATTTGTCTCCTTTCTTCTCATACCCACTTCTCCAAAATCCTGTCTTACTTCCTCACCTCCCAATCACTCCTCCCCCCCCTCTATCCCTCCTCCTGGTGTTGAAACCATTCTTGCTTACATCACCAGTGACCAGCATTTCACCAAGTCTCGTGGGTGGATATTTTCCAGAGCTCATCTTACCAGCTTCTCTCTTGCATCTCGGATACCATGGAACATTCATTCTCCATTTCCCCTTGAGACTGTCTCCTCCAGTATAGTCACTTTTCTGGTTCTCATCTCTCTCACTTGTTTCTCCTGTCTCCTTCCATCACTGTTTCTTTCTTTGCTCAGCTTTCAGATACTGGCACTCCTCAGAGTTCCATAAATAATCCTCAGTTGATTCTTCGATGGTTCAGTCACAAGGAAAAGGGAAGAACCAAACTCATGACTCTTAAATTTGTGTTGTTAGCCTGGACTTCACCCCGAGTTTCAGATCCAGTGTTAACATCTTGATGGATCACAGGCAAATCCAACTAAAAGTGTCTGAAGCTGGTGTCAAGTATCCCTCACCCTGCAGACTTTGCTTCTGACATTTTCCATCTGTGGTGATGGGGATGGTGGGAGCACCTGGTTGTCTAAGTTAGAACCCCTAAGCTGCACTGCTTTCCCTTCCCTCCAATGTAATAAAATCAGCAAATCCTGGTAGGTGTATCCATCCTTGGAATGTAACATATTGTAATATAATGAATGTAATATAAATAATGGACTGTAGTTTGGGTTTAGTTTTTAANATATCATCTGTGCATTTCTAATAGTTCTTTTCTTTGTGATATTGATTCATACAGGATTTGATCTATCAAATCAATTGTTTATACTCAGAATATTAGAATGTAGCTATTAAAACAGAAAGTCTGCTCTTGGAACAGCTCCTCTCATATATTAGGGGAGGAGGACTCAGTGATCTCTGATGGTTCTACCCAGATCATCTCCTCGTCTCTTTGTCTCCCTGTGCCTTCTGCAATGTTTGATGAGTGGAGATCTGTCAGCAAGTATTGATGGTAGTATTTGCTTGAGTTCTGATAAAGTAGTAGTGTGAAGTCAAAAAGCATCTGTAGAACCTGGAAGGCCCTTCTCAGGGGATGGATGAAGCAACTAACAAATGACATATAAAATAACAATCACAGAAGATGGCTTAGGCATAGCTTATCATTATGGAGAAATAATGGATGGCATCATATTAAGCCTTATTATTTTACAGGTTATTTTGTGTACTTTTATTTTCTTATGTATAATTATTAGTTAAAAAGCTGACAATTTTTGATATGTAGTAGTGAAATCTAGAACTAGATGATATTTCATTTTGAAGTCATGGTTTAAAACATGACAAATAGGAATCCGGTCTTCTCTCAAGGAGAAGTGGTTTACTCCACGTTTTCCACACCTTAATACAGCAGAGTGAAGCAGGAGCCTGTAATTCCAAGGTAACTTCAGCTCCGCCTGACTAGCCCAAGCAGCACACTTTCCAGTTTCCTTAATCTCCACTTTTCTTCATTCCTTTGAAATAATGCTTGTCTCAGGGAGTACGGCCCCAGAAATAGTTGTGCAACTTCAACTATTCACTTATTGTCACTTAGAAACTGTAAGCCAATTCTGCTCTTTGCCCAGAATACCAAGAAGTCTCTTTTATTTCCATCTTTAAAGGAAGATGAATGTGTTGGCAGACTAATCATTACTGCCATTAGGAAACAGGTATTCAAGCTAAAAATAATGGGGAAGGTGAAATCTGCACATATTTCAAATAAGTCTGGACAAAGCCCTGAAGCCAGTGTTGAAAGGAACAATACAGTATTGTCACTAGGGCCGTATCAGGTGACCTCTCTGTAATGGGCCCTTTTTATACCTGTGCTCACTTCTAAGATCCTATTATGATGGAAATAGGCTTGGTAAATGATTTCTGAGCGCACCCACACTTTAAAAGTCATCTCATAGCTACTTCTAATATGGGCATTTAAAAGTATAACCTTCAGAAAAGTTTTGCCATCTATCTCCATTATAGAACTTGCAATTATGATAAAGAAAGAATATTTCTTGCATATTTCCCCTTATTGCATGATATCACAAAGTCATGCCAACATTAGGAGCTTAAGTTGTAGTCTGCATGTTTCTCTAATGAAGAATGAACTCTTGGTTTTGTTTTGTTTTTCATGATAAAAAAGAAAAAAATAAAGAATCTTACCAAGGAAGTTATCTATGGTTTGAGGTCAAATGTGCAAATAAATTTTTGAGAAACATTTGCTGTTGTTTAGTTGCTAAATCAAGTCCAAATCTTTGCGACCCTGTGGACTGTAGCCACCCCCAGGGTCCTCTGTCCACGAGCTCTCCCAGCCAAGAATACTGGACTGGGTTGCTATTTCTTTGTCCAGGGGATCTTCTGGACCCAGGGATCAAAGTCGCATCTCCTGCATTGGCAGGCGGTTTCTTTTCCACTGTACCACCTAGGAAGCCTGAGAAACATTGAAATAGCTAAATAGGAGGGCAATAAATTTTCTTTTTATTATATATGTGATAAATACCAATAGCAGCCAAATATCAATATATATCAAATATATATAGTCTGGATTTTCATAAGCCAGATAAACATGATGGTGTGATCACTCACCTAGAACCAGATATCCTGTAATGTGAAGTCAAGTGCACTTTAGGAAACATCACTATGAACAAAGCTAGGGGAGGTGATGGAATTCCAGTTGAGCTATTTCAAATCCTAAAAGATGATGCTGTGAAAGCGCTGCACTCAATATGCCAGCAAATTTGGAAGACTCAGCAGTGGTCACAGGACTGGAAAATGTCAGTTTTCATTCCAATCCCAAGGGAGGGCAATGCTAAAGAATGCTCAAACTAATGCACAATTGCACTCATCTCACACGCTAGTAAATTAATGCTCAAAATTCTCCAAGGCAGGCTTCAGAAATATGTGAACCATGAACTTTCAGATATTCAAGCTGGACTTAGAAAAGGCAGAGGAATCAGAGATCAAATTGCCAACATCCATTGGATCATCAAAAAAGCACAAGAGTTCCAGAAACATGTACCACTGCTTTACTGACTATGTCAAAGCCTTTGGTCACAGCAAACTGTGGAAAATTCTTAAAGAGATGGGAATACCAGACCACCTGACCTGCCTCCTGAGAGATCTGTATGCAGGACAAGAAGCAACAGTTAGAACTGAACATGGAACAACAGACTGGTTCCAACTTGGGAAAGGAGTACGTCAAGACTGTATATTGTCTCCCTGCTTATTTAGCTTGTATGCAGAGTACATCATGTGAAATACTGGGCTGGGTGAAACACAAGCTGGAATCAAGATTGCTGGGAGAAATATCAATAACTTCAGATATGCAGATGACACCACCCTTATGGCAAAAAGCCAAGAGGAACTAAAGAGTCTCTTGATGAAAGAGGAGAGTGAAAAAGTTGGCTTAAAACTCAACATTCAGAAAACAAAAATCATGGCATCTGGTCCCATCACTTCATAGCAAATAGATGGGAAAACAGTGGAAATAATGAGAAACATTATTTTTATGGGCTCCAAAATCACTGCAGATGGTGACTGCAGCCATGAAATTAAAAGATGCTCATTCCTTGGAAGAAAACCTATGACCAAATTAGACAGCATATTAGAAAGCAGAGACATTACTTTGCCAACAAAGGTCCATCCAGTCAAAGCTGTGTTTTTTCCAGTGGTCATGTATGGATGTGAGTGTTGGACTATAAAGAAATCTGAGTGCTGAAGAATTGATGCTTTTGAACTGTAGTGTTGGAGAAGACTCTTGAGAGTCTCTTGAACTGGAAGGAGATCCAACCAGTCCATCCTAAAGGAAATCAGTCCTGGGTGTTCATTGGAAGGACTGATGTTGAAGCTGAAACTCCAATACTTTGGCCACATGATGCAAAGAGCCAACCCATTAGAAAAGACCTTGTTGTTGGGAAAGATTCATAGTGGGAGGAAAAGGGGATGACAGAGGATGAGATGGTTGGATGGCATCACGGACTCAATGGACATGAGTTTGAGTAAGCTCTGGCAGTTAGTGATAGACATGGAATCCTGGCTTGCTGCAGTTTATGAGGTTGCAAAGAGTTGGACACAACTGAGTAACTGAGCTGAACTTATATATGTTCATTATAAGGCTGAGACATACTCTCAAATGAAATTCTAAAATCCAGTTATATCTGTAAATTTTATGGGCAAGCTGGAAAAGAGCAGAGCTATACAGCAGAGTTACCTAATAACACTTTTAGTGAGACATTGGTGACTATTTGGAGTCCCATCAAGAACATCCTCATAACACACTGCTATATTTAAAATGGATTACCAACAAGGACCTATTGCACAGCATATGGAACTCTGTTCAATGCTCTTTGGCAGCCTGGCTGGGAGGGAGGTTTGGGGGGAGAATGGATACCCATATATATATGGCTGAGTCCCTTCACTGTTCACTTGAAACTACACAATCACAACGTATTGTTAAATGGGTATATCTCAATCCAAAATGTTTTTGATGTTAAAGGGGGAGGTCCTTGAGCTAATCAAAATGCAAAATACCCATGTGCCCTTTTTTTCCTCCCTCCTTCATTTTGATATTTGGAATAAAGTATGTTCATCTCAACACATACTCACACAAAGAGCATCCTCCTAGTTTTGTCCTGAGGACATCTCCTAGTACTTTCCTCTGTATTATTCAACATAAGTTATTTCTGTAACATTACCAGCCAAGCCCATGGAACAGTCATTTTTTTTTTAAATTTGAGGTAATTCCTGTAATATTGAGTTTACCATTTTTAAATGCACTTTCATTTATTTCTCCAGTAGTCATGCTTTAGATGTGAGAGTTGGATTATAAAGAAAGCTGAGCGCTGTAGAATTGATGCTTTTGAACTGTGGTGTTGGAGACGACTCTTGAGAGTCCCTTGGACTGCAAGGAGATCCAACCAGTCCATCTTAAAGGAAATCAGTCCTGAATATTCATTGAAAGGAATGATGCTGAAGCTGAAACTCCAATCCTTTGGCTACCTGATGCAAAGAACTAACTCATTGGAAAAGACCCTGATGCCGGGAAAGATTGAAGGCAGCAGGAGAAGGCGATGACAGAAGATGAGATGGTTGGATGGCATCACCAGTTTCACATAAGTTTGAGCACACCCTGGGCTGGGAGTTGGGGATGGATAAGGAATCTTGGCAAGCTACGGTCCATGGGATCGCAAAAAGTTGGACACGACTGAATGACTGAACTGAACTCAGTTATTTTTACTATGTTTATGGATTTGTGCAGCCATCACCACTATCTAATCTTATAACATTTTCCTGTTTTCAAAAAGGAAATTTTACATCCGTTAAAGAAACTTCCCATTTCTCTATTCTCCAACCTTTAACAAACAGAAACTTACTATCTGCTTTTGTCTTTCTAGGGCATTTCTTATATGGTCTCCTGTGAATCAATGTTTTCACATGTGTTCAAGTTACAGTTGTCTTATGGTGTATATCCATACTTCATTCATTTTTATTGCTGAATAATATTCCATTTATAGATACATCACATTTTGTTTATCTATTCATCAGTCAGTGGAAATTTGAGTTGTTTACTATTTTGTTGTTGCTGTTGCTATTATAGGCAATTCTCAGGAATATTTTATACAACTGACCAAATGGAGAGATGTTTTTATTTTTGTTGGGAATATACCTAGGAATAGAATTGTTCAGTTATGTGGAAATTCTCTATATAACATTTGGAGGTACTATCAAAGTGATTGTACTATTTTACAATCTCATCAGCAATATGGGAGTTTTAACTTGTCATTATCCTTGTCAACACTTGTTAGTGTTGATATGTTTATTTTTAGCCATCCTGGTGTGTGTGACATGGTATTTTAGTTTGTTTTTGATTTATATTTCCTTATAGAATTATGATGTGGGTGGTCCTTTCACATGCTTAGTAACTATTTGTATATCTTCTTTGCCTGCAAAAATAAGTATTCAAATACTTTGCCCATTTTAAATTTTATTATTTGTCTTTTGAATTTAAATTATAAGACTTTTTGGGTGTTCTAAAGGATAGGCTCTTTATTAAATTATGATTATAAATAATTTCTTCTATCATGTTTTGATTTTTCACTTTTCTCTGAAACACAAAACTTTTTAAATTTGGTGAAATCCAACTTATTTATGTTTTTCGTTTGTCACTTGTTTTCAAGAGTCTCCCTTTGTCTGTGGTTTTTGACAGTTTATGATGTATCTAGATGTAGATCTCCTTGAATTTTTCCTGTAGCTTGTTAAACTTCTTGCAGATGTAAACTAATTTTCTAAATTAAATTTGGGAAAATTGAGGCCATTTTTACTTTGGGTATTATTTTTCCACACTTTGTTTCTTCTTTCCTTCTAGGATTACCATTAAGTATATTGGTACATTTGATGATGTTGCCCAGGTATTTCAGGCTATTTTTATTTTCCTTCTCTTTGTTTCTCTCTTTCTGTTTCAAAGACTAGCTAATCTCAATGGACTTATCCTTAATTATGCTCTTTCTTCTGCCAAATCAAATCTGCTGTTGATTCCTTATGGTGAATTTTTCATTTCAGTTACTGTAGTTTTAAATCCAAAATTTCTATTTGCTTCTTTTAAAAACAATTCCTCTTTATTGACTTAGTCTATTTTCTGATACTTGGTTCTCTTGTATTCTTTAATTATGTAGATATGGTTTTCTTTAATTTTTAAAACATATTTGCAATAGCCAAATTAAAGCCTTTTAATTTCACCTCTGGTCTTCCTCTTTTTTTCCCCTCTATATTTTATTTAAATTAAAAAAATGTTTTTACAATGTTATGTTGATTTCTGCTATATAACAATTGACTTATTTTCTTCCATGTGCTGTTACCAACCTTTCCTATTTCTTTCTGTGTCTTACAATTTTCTTTTGGCAGATTCATGTCAATGTATGCCAAAACCAATACAGTATTGTAAAGTAAAATAAAGTAAAAATAAAAAATGAAAAAACAAACAAACAAACAAAAAAGAAAGTGAATGGTTTAAATAACACAGTGTGACTATATTGGAAATCAGACCTCCCCCCTCAGAGTTAATTGTTGTTGCTACTTGCCATTATGTGTGTTTTTGCTAATCTTTTGTTTAGAGAATTACTGGCCTAGTTATACATACAGTTTGTATTTCCTTAAGCATCTCATCAATTTCTTTAGTATTCAGCTGATAATTAGACAGAAAAATTCTCTAAATGATTTAACCAGAAAGTTTCTAGCACTTTTCAAGGGGCTGTGGGCTGTGTGCTATGTTGGGCTAGAGCTTCAGTGCTCCAGCAATTCCCAACTCTGTCTTGGCCTTGACATCCTATTTGTGCAGAACTTCAAATTAGACATAAATGATAGATTAGGGCTTTCTCAGTCTTTCCTTAAGAACACACAGATTTGAATACATGTACAGAGGCTTCAAAATTTGAATATTTTAAAGCCTTTCAAATTTCCTATTAACATTCGATGTCCCAGATCTTTCTTTTAACGTTTTTGGCAAACCTATGATTTTCCTAACTCATATCACCATTTCAGACAACTATGATGTTAAAATTTTTTCTATTATTTCTTTGAACAAATTCTGAATATAGGGCTTTTCCTACTGAGTGATCACTGAGTAATGTCAAATAATGACCAGCCCTTTCAGTAGGGCTTTTTCAGGCATCTGTCTAACTCAGTTCAGTTCAGTTCAGTCCCTCAGTCATGTCTGACTCTTTGTGACCCCATGGACTGAAGCATGCCAGGCTTCCCTGTCCATCACCAATTCCTGGAGCTTACTCAGACTCATGTCCATCAAGTTAGTGATGCCATCCAACCATCTCATCCTCTATCAACCCCTTCTCCTCCTCCTTCAATCTTTCCCAGCATCAGGGTCTTTTAAAATGATTCTGCATCAGGTGGCCAAACTATTGGAGTTCCAGCTTCAGCCTCAGTCAAATTCCAATGGGGCAATACTTTGAGGAGGAGGACTTTTTATAAAACTTCAATCCAGATATGCTCCTACTGCTTTAGAGAATAATTTTCATATTTTCACGGCTGCTGGTGTGTTGCTGTTGTTATTGTTTTAAGGCAAGTCTACAGTTAGAAAGAGAGTGTTTGGAACAGGGCAAGTTAAAACATGCAATTTTGCAGTTTTTAGTTTAATTCAGCTTTTCTTGAATAAATGCAACTCTAATTCCTGCAAGCATNCTGGTGTGTTGCTGTTGTTATTGTTTTAAGGCAAGTCTACAGTTAGAAAGAGAGTGTTTGGAACAGGGCAAGTTAAAACATGCAATTTTGCAGTTTTTAGTTTAATTCAGCTTTTCTTGAATAAATGCAACTCTAATTCCTGCAAGCATTTATTAATTCTTATAATCCTGAAACATTTGATACAATATTCACCAGTACTTTTATAGAGGAGCAAGTTTTTCACAGGTTCTTTATTCACTATTTTGGAAGTACTTCCCAGACAGGGGGACCTTAGAGTTACAACATCATTTTGACTGTATTGCATACTGAGTCAAAACGAATGGGTCCAGAGGTCTGTTAGTCTCCCTGATGAGCTTTCTGAAATTCTCACAGCAAGAAAACCATTTCTGTTTCTTTTTTATTAAACATAAAAGCATGCAATTTTGCCCTAGGTATTATTGCAGTTATTCTGAATCCTCCCATATTTTGGGGGCTCAGCAAAATGTGAACATTTTATAGCCTTGTGAGAAGAGAGCACACTACCAGGAGGAAAAATGTGGTTAAGGATACTATAATTACTTTAAATATAGTCTACAAAAATATTGATTCACTGTGTTGTATGCCTGAAACTAACATAGCATTGTAAATCTATATTGTAAACTATACTTCAATTAAAACAAAGAATACTATAGTATCTTAATGGGAAAATTACAAACACTGCCATTTCTTCTCTGGGTATTATAGTTTAACTAGCCTTGTCACATTTCTTCCTTAGATAAATTTTGTTACACTAGGGAATGTGATCGCTAATGAGCTTTTGAGATGAATAATTCTAAATTATAAAAGCATCCTACTCCTCATTAAAATATCATCAAGGTCCAGGCTCTTACTTTGAAAATTATATCCTAATACATACTATTCATTATAGCAACAGTCCTTTCATTACCTTTGCTTATCAGTATATGAATATCTGTTGATACCCAGAGCTTGACTCTCAGTTAATTACTAGAAGCTTACATGAACATAACACATTATATTCTAAGGTGTCACTAAGTATGGTGAATTTTTTTTCAACAGTCTCTTTACCTGGAAGTGAGATGCAACCTGGGATAAAGAATGATAGGAGTTTATCATAAAAAGAGCTTGATTTTAATGAATCCACACTACAGAAAATAAGAGAAGCAGTGAGGTTATAATTATTGAAATATGATACATATCTCTCTCTGAAGTAGGTATTATTATTATTATTTTGAAATCCTCCTTGAATATATTTATTTGTTGTTGTTCTGTCACTCAGTCATGTTGGACTCTTTGTGACCCCATGGACTGCAGCACACCAGCCTTCCCTGTCCTTCACTGTTCCTGGAGCTTGCTAAAACTCATGTTCATTGAATCAGTGATGCCATCCAACCATCTCATCTTCTATCATCCGCTTCTCCTCCCACCTTTAATCTTTTCCAGCATCAGGGTCTTTTTTCTAATGGGTTGGCTCTTCACATCATGTGGCCAAAATATTGGAGCGTTAGCTTCAACATCAGTCCTTCCAATGAATATTCAGTGTTGATTTCCTATAGGATTGACTGGGTCTGATCTCCTTACAGTCCAGGGGACTCCCAAGCGTCTTCTCCAACACGACAGTCAAAAAGCATCAGTTCAGTTCAGTTCAGTCGCTCATTCATGTCTAACTCTTGAGATACCATGAATTGCAGCACACCAGGCCTCCCTGTCCATCACCAACTCCCAGAGTTCACTCAAATTCATGTCCATTGAGTCAGTGATGCCATCAAGCCATCTCATCCTCTGTCATCCCCTTCTCCTCCTGCCCCCAATCCCTCCCAGCATCAGAGTCTTTTCCAATGAGTCAANAGTTTCAGCTTCAGCATCATTCCTTCCAAAGAAATCCCAGGGCTGATCTCCTTCAGAATGGACTGGCTGGATCTCCTTGCAGTCCAAGGGATTCCAAAGAGTCTTCTCCAACACCACAGTTCAAAAGCATCAATTCTTCGGCGCTCAGCTTTATTTATAGTCCAACTCTCACATCCATACGTGACCACTGGAAAAATCATAGCCTTGACTAGATGGACCATTGTTGACAAAGTAATGTCTCTGCTTTTTAATATGCTAGGTTGGTCATAACTTTCCTTCCAAAGATTTAAATTTCATGGTTGCAGTCACCATCTGCAGTGGTTTTGGAGCCTCCCCCCCACCTGCCAAAAAACACCTGCCACTGTTTCCTCTGTTTCCTCATCTATTTCCCATGAAGTGATGGGACCGGATGCCATGATCTTCGTTTTCTGAATGTTGAGCTTTAAGCCAACTTTTTCACTCTCTTCTTTCACTTTGATCAAGAGGCTCTTTAGTTCTTCTTCACTTTCTGCCATAAGGGTAGTGTCATCTGCATATCTGAGGTTATTGATATTTCTCCTGGCAATCTTGATTCCAGCTTGTGCTTCTTCCAGCCCAGCATTTCTCATGATATACTCTGCATAGAAGTTAAAGAAGCAGGGTGACAATATACAACCTTGATGTACTCCCTTTTCTATTTGGAACCAGTCTGTTGTTCCATGTCCAGTTCTAACTGTTGATTCCTGACCTGCAAGAGGCAGGTTAGGTGATCTGGTATTCCCATCTCTTGAAGAATTGTCCACAGTTTATTGTGGTACATGCAGTCAAAGACTTTGGCATAGTCAATAAAGCAGAAGTAGATGTTTTTCTAGACCTCTCTTGCTTTTTCCATGATCCAGCAGATTCTGGCAATTTGATCTCTGGTTCCTCTGCCTTTTCTAAAACTAGCTTGAACATCTGGAAGTTCATGGTGCATGTATTGCTGAAGCCTGGCTTGGAGAATTTTGAGCATCGCTTTACTAGCGTGTGAGATGAGTACAATTTGTGCTGGTCTGAGCATTCTTTGGCTTTGCCTTTCTTTGGGATTGAAATGAAAACAGACCTTTTCCACTCCTGTGGCCACTGCTGAGTTTTCCAAATTTGCTGGCATATTGAGTGCTGCACTTTCAAAGCATCATCTTTTAGAATTTAAAATAGCTCATCTGGAGTTCCATCATCTCCACTAGCTTTGTTCGTAATGATGCTTCCTAAGGCCCACTTGGCTTCACATTCGAGGATATCTGGCTCTAGGTGAGTGATCACACCATCATGATTATCTGGGTCACAAAGATCTTTTTTGTACAGTTCTTCTGTGTATTTTGCCACCTCTTCTTAATGTCTTCTGCTTCTGTTAGGTCCCTACCATTTCTGTCCTTTATTGAGCCCATCTTTGCATGAAATGTTTCCTTGGTATCTCTAATTTTCTTGAAGAGATCTCTAGTCTTCCATTCTACTGTTTTCCTCTATTTCTTTGCATTGATAGTTGAGGAAGGCTTTCTTATCTCTTCTTGCTATTCTTTGGAAC
The DNA here is from genome assembly GCA_006410875.1 of Neotragus pygmaeus. NCBI lineage: Eukaryota > Metazoa > Chordata > Mammalia > Artiodactyla > Bovidae > Neotragus > Neotragus pygmaeus. The sequence goes on along the minus strand of SJYV01037343.1, from coordinate 1,032,849 downwards.
TCTGCATTCAAATCAGTATATCTTTCCTTTTCTCCTTTGCTTTTTGCTTCCCTTCTTTTCACAGCTATATTACCTTTTGTTTTGACTTTAACCTTGGTTCTCTTTTCATGTTAACATGTCCCTGAGGGCAGGGTTAGTGTTAGCTGAAGGAATGAATGGAGACCAGATCTTGGAGGGCATAGACATGGTCAGTAAAAATCTACCCATTCATACACTAGTTTAACCATGTCATGAATATGGTACATCACAGTGGTTAAAAATCCTGGTTTTGGAATCAGGAGGACTTGTGTTTGAATCTCACCTCTGCCACTTCCTTGCTGAGTGAGCTGAGCCAAGTTACTTAACTTCTCTGAATCCCTTCTTCAATATCATATTTAGACTGACATCACAAGGCTGGTGAAAAATTTTTTTGAATGATGGATATAAAGCATTTAGTATCCTAATAAAATATGGGCTTAATAAATGATGCTGCTGCTGCTAAGTCGCTTCAGTCATGTCCGACTCTGTGCGATCCCATAGACGGTAGCCCACCAGGGTCCCCCGTCCCTGGGATTCTCCAGGCAATAACACTGGAGTGGGTTGTCATTTCCTTCTCCAATGCATGAAAGTGAGAAGTGAAAGTGAAGTCGCTCAGTCGTATCCCACTCTTAGCGACCCCATGGACTGCAGCCCACCAGGTTCCTCCGTCCACGGGATTTTCCAAGCAAGAGTACTGGAGTGGGGTGCCATTGCCTTCTCTGATAGGAATTATTAAATACTTAATAAAAGGGAAAATTTGAATTATGGAATTTTATTATACAATTATGACTCTAATATACATGTAATAACTAAACTACACATGGTGACTATCATGTTTGACAAAATTATCAACAGACATTTCTGAAAATCTATTTAATTTAGAGCAATCAGTGCCATAGGCTAAAAAGAAAAGAAGGTGTGACTAACTATTTAGTTGAAGAAACAGATCTTAGTACAACCTAGTAAACATCTTGAAAGGTTCTCCTTAAATAACTATGCAAAAATCACTTGAATTAGCATTTCAGTTGTTTGTCTGTCTGCTAGAGCTCATAAGTAGTTGGAAAAAATTTTTTCTGAGTATTTTATTTATAATCTCTGATATACTACTAACGGTCTATGAAAACTCATTTTTGAAATTTATTTTTAAAAACTTTTATAGGAGAAAAATTGCTTCACAATGTTGCATTAGTTTCTGCTGTACAACAAAGTTAATCAGCTATATGCACACACATGTCCTCTGCTTCTTGAACCTTCCTCCCATTTCCCCCGCCCCTCCCCAAAACCCTCATTTTATTGCTTCCCTGGTGGTTCAGATGGTAAAGAATCTGTCTGCAATGCAGGAGACCTGGGTTCAATCCCTGGGTTGGGAAGATCCCTGAAGAAGGAAATGGCAACCTTGTCCAGTATTCTTGCATAGAGAATCCCATGGACAGAGGAGCCTGGCAGGCTACAGTCCACAGGGTCGCAAAGAGTCGGACATGACTAAAGTGACTTAGCACGCATGCAGGCACTGAGGTTTGTCAATCCCCTGGCATTATTATATCCCTTCCTTCAGATGGAGCCAGTAATTAGAAATCTAAGCCAGTTCTGAATTAGGTATTCATGATAACTGAAGAAGGCAGCAGCTCAGAGAACATTCCAACAGAGCCCCATGACTGAGACACTGGGAGGGAGCCTGGTTGACACAGAGAACAGCCTTGACCTTTCAACCTTGCAAATTCAAGTGCAGTTTGTCATCCAATGTCAAATGAATTTGGCCATGTGTAGTACTGCAGAACGGAGAGATGTTTCCCCGGAAAAACTCAAGAGAACGTGAAAGAGGGGCATTGAAAACCAAAATCCACAAAATGGTTGAGAAGGCACATCATTATGTGCCTAACAAATTCCTTTTTCAAAATAATGGGCAGCCCTGTGATTCCTCATACAGTTCAGACTCTGTTAAACAGAAGGGCTCGAAGTGGGAAATTGATGCTAATTTTTTTCTCTCCCTGGAATTGGAATTATGGTTTTGTATTTCTGTTTCATCATCTCCTCTTGTCCCTTAAATGAGATCGTTCTGTTAGGAGTATTGTGGACTGAATTTCCTAGGTGGCGCTAGTGGTGGTAAAGAACGCGCTGCCAATGCAGGAGATGGACGAGGCACAGGTTTGATCCCTGGGTCTGGAAGATTCTCTGAAGAAGGGCATGGCAACCCACTCCAGTATTCTTGCCCAGAGAATCCCATGGACAGAGGAGCCTGGTGAGCTATGGTCCATGGAGTCGCAAAGAGTTGGACACAACTGAAGCAGCTTAGCACACGTGCATTGTGGTCTACCTCTCATGCTGATCACTGAAGAAGAAAGGTTGAATTGCAACTGTCTTTCTTTCATTCCAGAAACTTATTCTTTCTCTGAGGACCTTTCTGAGTGGGTCAAGAGCCAGGACTGGACAGAACTCATCTTTTGGGAGAGGCTCAGAGAACCAAACATAAAATTAAAGCACCAAATCGCTCAAACTTTTTGAGGAGATGTCCTGGGGGTTTCAGAACCTCCACTATTTTTTACATCCGGGGAATTTTCAGCAGACCTAGCATTATCCCAAAGAGCATCCTCAAAGTAAGTTTCCTTTTTTTTTGGCCATAGTTTCTAACTTGCTTAATGGCATCATTAATTGAGTAGTGGATGTAAGGACTGGAATGCACTGGAAGCCCTGTGAACTATGACATGCAGTAAGTTTTTCATTTGGCACCTGGAGTTCATTATTAACATCCATTTGAAAGCTTACAATTATGAAATAGAATGACCTTGTAAATAGCCACAAATAGTTTTCCATTGAATTCTTTGCATGGCACACACTAACTCATGGAAGTTATTTGAATGATAAAAAGAAAAAAAAAAAAAACCTCGGTGAATTTACTCTTTCTCTTATCTATTTTATCTTGAAGTGTTTTTAAAATTTCTTTCCTCCCAAGATGAAGGAAATATTCAAAAGTCCTACCTCCACTTGCCAGAGACACTTCTTATAAGGGTTGCCTCTATAATTACAAAAAGAGGATTCCTCTCCTTCATTAGTGGGGAACTCAATGGCCAGAAATTCGCCATGACTCAGAGTAATTATGCTCTTGAATATTTGGAAAGATAAACTTTTTTCTAAAAAGAATGATCATGAAAATCAACCTTCTTGCTTTCTTCCCCACTTTTATTGATGTGAAGCTGGGTTTAAACTATAACAGAAAAAGGGACTTCTCTCGTGGTCCAGTGGTTAAGACTCTGTACTGTGAATGCAGGGAGAATGCTTGGAGAAGTAAGATCCCACATATCGAGTTGTTGTTGTTTAGTCACTAAGTCGTGTCTGACACTTTGTGACCCCATGAACTGCAGCATGCCATGCTTCCCTGTCCTTCACTATTTCCCTAATAGGTATCTTTTAGGATTTTAAATAGCTCAGCTGGAATTCCATCACCTCCACGAACTTTGTTTGCAATAATGCTTCCTAAGGCCCACTTGACTTCACACTCCAGGATGTCTGATTTAGATGTCATGGTTAACCAGGTCATTAAATGAAAATAATAATGATAACAATCATACCTGGCTCACTGGGCTGCTATGAGGAATAAATGAAACAATGTTGGTTAAATGTTTAGTATCTGACATCAAAAGGGCAGACAGCAAAGGTAATTACTAATCTGTGCATCTGTTACTAATCTGTGCATCCTCTAAATGTCACCTGCTTTGTATCCATCCTCAGTTCTCAGGTCTCCATGGAGATGTCATACTCCCTCTTAGCAGATAACAACTTTTACAGTTTACTGTTCTCAGACTTCTAGTAATAATACTTCCTCAGCAACTAAAGGAGTCGGGGTGGGGAGCAGAGACAACTGTTTTAAAGACAGAAGCAGAATATTATAGTTAAGTCCCTCATGACAGACAGTTTCGAGTGCATTGTTCATATGTGTCTTTCTTGCATTCATGTTAAACACTGGGCAACAGAGCTGTGAATAAAGGAAGAAAGAAAAACACTGAAAGGAGGAGACAGCCTGGCAGGAGTGTGTGTGAAGGAATCAGATTCTCTGCCGTTTTCTTTCTTTTTTTTTTTCTTGATGTGGACCATATTTATAGTCTTTATTGAATTTGTTTACGATATTGCCTCTGTTTTATATTTTGTATTTTTGGCCTCAATGCACGTGGGATCTTAGATCTCCAATCAGGAATAGAACTCGAACCCCCTGCATTGTAAGGTGAAGTCTTAACCACTGGACCACAAGGGAAGTCCCTCTGATGTTTTCTTGAACCAAAATAACATGAGTTGGATATTGCTGTTCTTTACTTGGAAAGTGAAGGGGAAAGAAAACGTCCAATATAAAAGTTAACTGAGGAGAATATGTATCAACATTTGAATTCTGATATGAGTATTTACTTATCTTCCGAAAACGGAGTAGGGACACACTCACTTTTCCCTAAGTTCATAATTGTGAACAGGTCATTTAAGACATCAGAGCCGCCAGCCTGGCAGGAGAGCTCAGGAATGCTGGGAAAAGTCTTAACGCACTTGCACCACCACCCCATCTTAACCTCAGCACTAATCAAAAGAGGACTCCGGGTGGGTTCCTCTCTGCTTCCTGCACCCTAGAGGGCAAACCGTGTCTCAGTGGGGAGCACCGGGGTCTCCCTTCACTCCAGATTCCTTAATCAGGTTCCTCAAGTCTATTCGGAGAAGGCTCAACACACAGCAGTGATTTTCTTTGTTGTCAGGAGCCTGCAAGCCCCCTTTCATCTTATTAAAATTATACCCTTTCTGCCAAGATTGAAAAGAAAATCAGGAATTTGTAACTGTATCTCACTCAACCCCTTCCAAATTGGGGAGAGTGTTTGATCAGCCCTTCTCAGCTTACAGAGCTATTCTGTAGGGTGTCTGTTTCCCACACCCCCCCTCCCCACATGCCAAGATGGGAACCATCCTCAAGGATTAAAATAACGATTAAACTCCAAGTGGCAGACATGGGCTTCAGAGCTTTATACACGTTATTTCCTCAACACTCCCAACACCCCCCAAGAAGGAGGTGTTAGTATTATTGTGTGGGTTTTTTTTAACATCTCAATTTTCCAGTTGACACTCGGAGAGGCAAAGAAAACTGACCACAGTTAAACAGCTACCAAGATTAAGGGTGGAGATTTGACCCCAGGCAGCCTGATATCAGGGGCTTCTGGAATATGTGAATTCAGTTCCTGGGTCAGCAGTATCCCTTGGAGGAGGGCATGCAACCCCTCCAATACTGCACTCCAGTATTCTTGCTTGGAGAATTCCACAGAGAGAGGAGCCTGGCGGGCTACAGTCAATAGGGTTGCAAAAAGTCAGACACAACTGAAGCAACTTGGTACGCTCGCAGCCTGACATCAGACCCCAAGTGGTTAGCCTGTATTCTAACCTGACTCTCAGAACTCCATCTGGCTGGGCAAAGATACTCACTATGTGACTAGAAGATCTAAGGTCCAGGATATACTCCACAACCCCAACTACTCTGATAGCAACTCATGTGACACCCAGCAACCAACTGGCCATGTGGGGCTTCAGTCTGGCCCCCGAGGCCACCTCCCTGACCCTGGGCTGGATCTCAGGAGGGATAGTCCAAACAGGATTGGTAGTTGGGGGATGGACAATCATCTGAAATTGTTTCAAATTTATGTGCCTAATCTAAAATGTAAATCAATTTTTGAATGCACTTAATCTGCTAAAATACACTTATTCTGGGTCAGGAAGATCCCCTGGAGAAGGAAATGGCAACCCACTCCAGTATTCTTGCCTGGAAAATCCCATGAATGGAGGAGCTTGGTGGGCTACAGTCCACGGGTCGCAAAGAGTCGGACACGACTGAGCGACTTCACTTCACTTTCACTAATCTGCTAAAACACATTTGTATTAAATTACATTGACTTGTCATGGGTCAGAATGTCCTTTCTTTTTGTCCATCTTTTTATTGTTGCCAAAACAATGCTCTATAAGCATAGACTTCAAGTCTGTCACAGCCCTCAGAGTTATCAACTCTAGGATGAGCTCCTTGATGGCATTGTTTCACCAGGTCATTTTTGGGAGATAGGCTTTTGGTTCTCTTCATGTGCATGTTATCTTGGATTATTCTTAAGTTTGTGGAGCTGTAGAAAAATGACAGGCTGATACCTCTTTAGTATCAGATTAACAAATGATCCAAGAAAAACACTCCATGCATTAAAAGCGTTCTTCCCCTCATCTGTCCATTTTATATAGGTGTCCACTTACTTTCTGAGGAAAGTAAGTTGTGTCTGTAAATGTGAACTCACACATTTCCTGTGTTTAGCTGAACAGTTTGGTGGAATCATCACGTTCTGGTGGCAATTTCTATACTTCTTTGAACACAGGCATCAATCAGGATACAGACCATAAGCATTCTGAAAAAGCCGTACATTAAGAGGTAAAAACTGCTTGAGGAATCACAAATATTTATTCTAAAGCAGACCTTAGTTCAGTTAGGGCTGTCTGCTGACAGTGGTCATCTATTCAACACCCCAAACCCATCCCAATAGGAGCTAGTTTATAATTCTAATGGGCAGTCCACCCTTATTTTCAAAGGAGAAAAATCCAGATAGAAAAATCAAATACATGTTAAGCACTGAAATTATATGACTGATTATGTGGGTCTACAATGGACCTAAAGGAGCTTTATAAAGTGTTCCCGATAACCAGGTGCTATGGAGCTACTTGTCAGCAGCCACATGGCACGATGGAAACCCCTTACTGTCATCATCAGTGAAACTGTCCATACATAACAGCCTCATGTAACCTCATCTTTCAAGGTGCTAATGAGATCAGGTGAGTGTAAGTGCTTTGGAAACCACAAATTACTACAAAGATGCCAGTGATTATTTAAATTTTAAACTATACCTTAGGGTTTATAATATTTCTCCTGATTTTCTGAGGTGGGAAAGCTAGACTCTCCCCTGATGCTTCACATCCTAAATGGAGTAGGGAAGGAGGAACAACTGACTGTCCACCCAGCTCTCATCAAGTGCTCAACACAAATAGCCCATCAATTAAGTGCTATTGATGGGTGAGTCTGTGTAGGGCAGGTATGGACATGCCCACGAGCATTTTTTGAGCTGGAAGGACATTCAAGATGACATTTTCAAAGAAGCTGTACTGTGATGGAGAATGCAGGGACATGGGATTCAGGAAAGCGCAGGTTCAAATACAGGCTCTGGAACCTGAGAGCTCTGGGAACTTGGGTAAGTTATTAAATCACAATTGCTCTGTCTATGAAATGGGAAAACAATACCTTCACCTTGCTAGACACAGTGGAGAATTGTTGACCTGAAAGAAACGCTAAAACCATCAATGGCTAGCACAGCTGGGTGAGAAAAAAAGTCCCACAGATTAATCGGAAAATAAAGAGAAAAATATTGACAAATCATAAGTTTCTAGTACTCCAGATATTTAAAGCAGATAAAGATGATCTCAAGCATATTTGGTGTTCCTGAAGTAGAGAATTCAAAAATATGGGACAGAAAGAGTGAATATTCAAAGATGCAATGAAAGAAAAAATTTCCCCAAAATGTAGAAAAAATCGAGTATGCAGCTTCGAAAGAATATACTACCTTCCAGGAAATTTGACATAAAACTCCAGATTCTGGCTTCTCACATGACAGGAGAACTGAAGCTAGGCAGTGAGTGCCCATTTATTAACAGAAAAGCAAGCCCCAGCTCACCACAGCCTTCATCTGATTGGTGACATTTAATGTGCTACTGACTTGGTGTCTGTAGGCAGGTCAATTGATGAAGTCTCACCCCACTCCAGTACTCTTGCTTGGAAAATCCCATGGACGGAGGAGCCTGGTAGGCTGCAGTCCATGGGGTCGCTAAGAGTTGGACACGACTGAGCGAATTCACTCTCAATTTTCACTTTCATGCACTGGAGAAGGAAATGGCAACCCACTCCAGTATTCTTGCCTGGAGAATCCCAGGGATAGGAGAGTCTGGTGGGCTGCTGTCTATGGGGTCAAGCAGAGTTGGACACGACTGAAGCGACTTAGCAGCCCCTGTACTACCTAACACTCCAGCCAAGTACCTTATTTCCAAATGCATAGTATGTCCTTGCTTAGGTTATTCCATTTTCCTAGAAATGCCCTCTCCATCCACCATCCATGTCTTTAAGGCCCATTTCTAACACTGCATCTTTCATGAAGCTTTCTCTGACTCCCCTGCTGGATGTTAGTTACTGCTTCATTTCTGAAACTCTGTTAACACTCCGTGGGTCTCTTATGGCCCATTTCTCACTCTCCACTGGATCAGTCATCAGTATCCTTGATTTTTCCGTTTTTCAGGGAGGTGTATTGACAAACACTTCTCCCCAACTCCTCAGGTTTTCTTTTTGATGTGTACCATTTTCAAAGTCTTTATTTATCGCTTCTCTTTTTTATGTCTTGATATTTTGGCTGCAAGGCACATTGATCTTAGCTCCCCACCAGGGGATTGAACCAGCACCCTCCCCTGAATTGAAAGGTCAAGTCTTAACCACTGGACTGCCAGGCAAGTCCTTCTTCAGGCTATCTTGAGGAAGGTTTTCTCCTCTCGACCTAGACCTTCCTCCTCCCCACAAAGATACAGCGGGTCTCTCTTCCATCCCCTTTCCCTTCAGGGATGCCTTGTGTATGCAGGACAGATGCCTTGTTCTGCCTGGCAGTTAAGGCCTGACTGAGCAGGTGAGCCTGAGATTGTCAGCGATACCTGATGTGAATTTGCTCAATTCTCATGTTCAGTGTTAGGAAATCCACTGCTGCCATACATCTCAGGCATTTCCTTTCCAAGTTTTATCAGCAAACAAGAGAATATTCTCATTTTCATCTGCTTGAATACTTATCTCAAAACTGCTTCCAAACTCAAGCAGGGACAAGGTGAGGATCTCACTGGGTGCTTTCTAACCCCCAAAATAAAGACTCACTCTTGAATCTGTTGCAGCTTCTAGCAAAGCTCATCATACAGACAGACACTCAAAAAGCATTTATCAAATAGAATCCAAAGGTGTAACTGATGTGCATAAAATTGACAGACTAAAATTTTCCTTATGCTTATGTGTATGAACTATAAAAATAATTATCTTAGTGTCTCTGTGAGACTAACAAAATACAATAGATTTTGTATATAACAGAAAACATTTATTTCCTATTTACATTTCCATTTTTATGTAAATCATTGCACATCATATCACATATCAAAAAAGAAAAGAAAGGAAAAATATAAACTTTAAAAGTCAGTGAAGAAAGCATCACAGTATATGATAATCAGCAGTCTCGAAGTTCTCGTTTCTTGCTCTTTTTTAATTTTTTGCTTGTTTCTTGACGAATGGTGTCATACTCCAAAATGGCCATGTTGGAAAGTCTCTGTAAGTACTGAGATGGTGCTCCAGCAAGAGGATCCCTGAAGCCAGAAGCTGTAAACAAACAAACAGAAAACACTTATTACAATTGAATTAAGCACACATGAATAATACTCTTTAGAGTACAAATGAAATATCTTTTCCTCAAATGAAAAACACCACTAGTTCTTCATATAACACATTCTTTGAAGTAGAAATGAAAGCCACTCAACTTTCTAAGTGAGTGGAATGGCAAAGTGAAAGCATTCAGTCGTTCTGTCCTGTCCTACTCTTTGTGATCCTATGGACTGTAGCCCGCCAGGATCTTCTGTCCATGGGGATTCTCCAGGCAAGAATACTGGAGTGGGTTGCCATTCCCTTCTCCAGAGGATCTTCNGGCAAAGTGAAAGCATTCAGTCGTTCTGTCCTGTCCTACTCTTTGTGATCCTATGGACTGTAGCCCGCCAGGATCTTCTGTCCATGGGGATTCTCCAGGCAAGAATACTGGAGTGGGTTGCCATTCCCTTCTCCAGAGGATCTTCCTGAACCAGGATTCGAACCTGGGTCTTCTCCATTGCAGGCTGATTCTTCACTGAATGAGCCACAGGGACGACAAGTCATCCAAAAAATAGTTAACTCAAAAATGCTCAATGCTGGTATTTAATGATATAAAACTAAATCAGAGTTTGTTATTGTCTCCAGATAAAACCATTTCTCGTAAATGTTAAGTGAAGTAAAAGAGTAAAGTTATAAAATAAGTCACTCACTAACAGCAATAATGAAGTTTCTATTATTATCTCCTCTATTGTTATCTCCTTCTATAATAGAAACTTCATTATTGCTGTTTTCAGGGAAGTGTATTGACAAACACTTCTCCCCAACTCCTCAGGCTTAGAATCTACTTTTTGCAGCAGCAATAATGAAGCAATAATGAAGTTTCTATTATAGAAGGAGAGTAATAACATAATCATAGATAACATTAATTGAATGATCTCTTGTATGTCAAGTATTTTTCATCTATATCATCTACACATCAATACTATGAAGTCAGTAACTAGTACTATCTTGGATTATAGCTTTAAAAAAGAGTTTAGAAATTGTTAGAGGCAGGATTTAAATCAAGATCCATCAATTCAAAGTTCCTATGTAATATGTACAAATTCTTCTATTTAGAAACATACAAGGCATTAATAGTAATAGACTGATCCATATTTCTTTAAGATACTATTATTTAACTTCAGTTTCAAGTGCCAAAAATAAAAACTGTCTTCAGTTCTCCAATGTGGTTGGTATTTTTATTTCAGTGTGTAACGAAGTAGAAATTTCAGAGAAAGAGTAGAGGGGAAGAGCTGAGCAGGATTCCAGTTCTTAGCAGTACAATGAACTGGACACAGAGTCTCTGGCTGCAAAAAGCAGATTCTAAGAATTATTGGAGAAGGAAATGATAATCCACTGCAGTATTCCTTCTTGGAAAACCGCATGGACAGAGGAGAAAACAGGGCTACAGTCCACGGGGTCAAAAAGAGTCGGACGCGACTGAGAGACTGAGCACTGAGCAAGCATTATGCAAACCTCACAACAGTTCGGAGAACTGGTATCGTACAGACCAATGCAACTGAACTGGAGACTAACAGTAAATTCTAAGATGCTCAAATATTTAGAAATGTATACACATTCTAAACTATTCATTCATCAAAAATAAATTGTAATAAACATTAAAAATACTTATAACTAACTGATAAAGAAAAAATTACAAAACTTGTGTGATGTAGCAAAAGTTGTACATAGAAAGGTTTACACCTTAAGATTCCTGTTTTAGAAAAGAAGATTGAAAATTAATAGGCTCAACATGAGACATACATTAGGGAAAGAACAACCCAGAGAACATGGATGTGCGCAGCCACTCGGTTGTGGGTGACTCTTCTCGACCCCCTGGACTGCAGCCCGCCAGGCTCCTCTGGCCATGGGGTTCTCCAGGCAAGAATACTGCAGTGGGTTGCCATTTCCTTCTCCAAAAGAATATGGAAGAAGGACGTAACACAGGAAAGAAAATTCACTGAAGTAGAAAACAAACTACAAAAAGGAAGATTTTTAAAAAGATAAAAAATTCTTCCTTGAAAAAACTAATAAAAAAGGGAAATTCTCTGGTTCAATTAATTTAAAAAAAAAAAAAAACAGAAAAAGACCTAAATAACTAATATTAGGAAAAGTACAGATGGAACAAAAACTAAACTTCATGCCAATAAATTTGAAAATGTAGACAAAATGCAAAATTCTAGAAAATATAACTTACCGAAATTGATGGAAGGAGAATTACAGTGCCTTAAGAGTCCTAAAATTAAAATGATAGAATTAATATTAAAAAATTCCTCCAAAGAAAACAAGTGATCCAAATAATTTTACAAATGAACTCTATCAGACTTTCAAGGTGGAAATCATTCCAATTTTAGGTCATAGCCTTCAGAGAAAAGAAAAAGCAGAATACTACCCAGTTTGTTTCATGAAGGCGTTATAATCTTGACACTGAATTCAGGCAAAGAGAAAATTAGTGGTAATCTCACTCACTAAGATAGATTTTAAAAACCTAGCAAAATATTAAATATGGTAGTACACAAAATGATATTAAATTATGCCTTAAATGTGGGTATCCAAGGGATGTAAAACTGGCTGAACATTTTTAAAAATCTACAAATGTCATTTTTCACATTAGAAAATTAAACAGAAAATCCCAAGATCATTTCAATCAATTCAGAAGAAAATGTTTGATAAAATTAAACTTTCATTTGTTTTTAAAATAAAAAACTCTGAGCAAATTAAAGAGAACTTCTTTATCTTGATAAAGGATATCCATGGAAAACCTACACTACACATCATTTACAAGAAAACATTAAGGGAGTTTATTTTAAAATCAGAAACAAGTCAAAGATGCCTATTTTTCATTTCTGTTCACCACTGTATTCACCAGTGTGGTGAATGGTTCTAGTATGGTTCTTGTCAGCTTAGTAAAATCAAAAAAATAAAAACTTGGGTGGGGAGTAGGAAAAACCTTTGGAAAGAAAGAATAAAACTGACATCATTCACATATGGTAATCTACATAAAGAACTAAACAATTATATATATTTCATATAATATATTAATATATATACACAATATAAAGCATAAATCAAGAAATAACAAGAGACTTTATCAAGGTGGATGACTGTAAGATCAAATTGTAAAAATTAACATTTCCAAATATCTGCAAGAGAAAGCTATAAATTTTAATTGTAAAAGAATTATGGCAGACTACTAATGATCTTTTCAAAACTTTTTACTCTTTCCAAAACAGAATTTTAGCTAAGGACAAGGTCAGCTAAAAAGGAGAGATTACCTTTCTCAGCTTGCTTTAGAGCTAAGTATAGCTTTGTTAGTGAGTGTGAACCAATAAGATACGAGCAAATGTGCAAATTTTAAAATTATAGTCCTCTTATCCTAGATTTCTGGACTTAATGTTTTTGTTGGGATGTATTTGATAACTGCTTCAATCTCCTCAATAGTTCTACTATAGCTCTGCACAGTTTGTCCCTTATTCATGATTCAGTCTTGGTAGGTTGTATGTTTCTATGAACTTACCCATTTTTTTCTAGGTTCCCCAATTTGTTGACATAACTGTTCACAGTAGCTTCTTATAATCCTTTTTATTTCTGTAATCAGTTATGTCTCCTCTTTCATTTCTAATTTTAACTATTTGTGTCTTCTCTGTTTTTTTCTAGTGTAACCAAGGATTCGTCAACTTTGTTTATCTTTTCTAAAAATTAAGTCTTGGTCCTGTTGATTTGTCTTCTGTTCTGTTTCATTTTGTTGTTGTTCCTGTTTAGTCACTAAGTCATGTCCCAATCTGTTGCAACCCCATGGACTGTAGCCCACCAGGCTCCTCTGTTCATGGGATTTCCTAGGCAAGAATACAGGAGTAAGTTGCCACTTCCTTCTCCAGGGCATCTTCCCAACCCAGCGATCGAACCCGCACCTCTAGCAATGCAGGCAGATTCTTTGTCACTGAGTCACCAAGGAAGCTCATTTGTCTTTTCTCTAATGTTTATTATTTTCTTCTTTCTGCTAAGTTTGGGCTTAGTTTATTCTTCTTTTTCTAATTCCTTGAGGTCTAAGTTTATGTGGTTCATTCAAGATCTTTTTCCTTTTTTTTTTTTAATGTGTTTGCCATTATAAATTTCACTCTTAGCACACTGCTTTTGCTGCAACCTATAGGTATGTTGCATTTTTAAATTTTTATTTGTCCCCAGATATTTTCAAAATTCCCTTGTGATTTCTTCTTTGACCCATTAGTTGTTTGAATGTACTGTTTATTGTAGGTTTTTTAAAGGCCATCTTTTTCAAATTAAGAAAGTTCCCTTCTACTCATAGTTTGCTAAAAATATTTTTAATCATGAATATTGAATCCTATTAAAATATCTTTTACAATTATTAAAGTGAATCTGTGCAGTTTCTCCTTTATTCTATTAACAAGATGATAGACATCAATTGCTTTTCTATTGTTAAATCAATCTCACATTTCTTAGATAAATCTGACATGGTATGTTGCATTATCCTTCCTCTATATCACTGTATTTGAATTGATAAGTCTTGTTTAGAATTTTTACTTCTATTTTCTTAAGAAAAACTGGTCTATAATTTTAAGTTTCTTATAAGGTCAAAGCTAGGTTTTAGAATCAAGGTTAGTGACCGATAAAATGGGTCTTCAAGTGTTCCTTCTTTTCTGGAATAATTTATATCACACAGCTTTTTAAAATTAAATGTTGGATAAAGGGGTTGTGGTACATATATACAATGGACTATTTCTCAGCCATAAGAAGGAATGAATGTGAGTCAGCTGAACTAAGATGGATGAACCTAGAGCCTGTTATACAGGGTGAAGTAAGTCAGAAAGAGAAAAACAAATATCATATATTAACACATAATATATATGGAATCTAGAAGAAGGGTACTGATGAACCTATGTGCAGGCAGAATAGAGATGCAGAGGCAGGGGACGGACTAGTGGACACAGTGGGGAAAGGAGAGGGTGGGACAAACTGAGAAGGCAGCATTGGCACACATGTGTGAAGCAGGTTAACTCGTGGGAAGCTGCTATGTAGCCCAGGGAGCTCAACACAGCGTCTGTGACAACCTAGAAGGGCGGGCGGAGATGTGGCAGGGTGGGGTGAGGCTCCAGAGGGAGGGGACATGTGTAGACTCATGACTGATTCTGTTGTATGGCAGAAATCAGCACAAGAGCTGTAAAGCAATTACCCTCCAATTAAAAATAAATATACAAATGTTGGAAGAATTTACCAGTGCCAATTATGCTTAGGTTGTGGTTTCTTTTTTTTTAACATGATACTGATAATCTCTCTCCTGTCAGTCTTGCGAGACATTTATCAATTTTATTCACATTTTAAAAATACTAACTTTTGGCTCTTGTTGATTTTTCCTGATTGAATGTTTGTTTTCTACTTTGTTGATTTTTGCTCTTGATTACTTTTTCCTTTTATTTTCTTTCAAATATGCTGTTCTTTTGTTAAATTCTTGAGATTAATGTTGAAATCATTGCTTATTAAGCCTTTCATCTGTTCTAATACAGGTACTTCATGCTTTAAGTTTCCCTAAAAGCTATGTTTTTACTGTATCCAAGGAGTTTTGATGTATCATATTTTCATCATCCTTCAGTTCAAACGAATATGTAAATTCTGCTGCATTTCTCCTTTGACTCACAAGTTACTTAAAAGTACATTTCTTAATACCCAAACCTCTGTGGGATTTTATAATTATTTTTAATCACTGATTTCTAGTTTAATTCCACTGCAGTCAGAGAATATGTGCTACATGAGTTCACTTATTTGATATTTGTTTAAAAATCTCCTATAATGTCTACTTTCCTTTTCATTACATTCCTTTGATCTTTGTGTCTTTTATCTTAATAGAGCATACAAATTTAGGAAGGTTAAATCTTTCTGTTGTATTCATCCTTTTGTTACTATGAAATATCACTCTATTGTACATAATACTTCCTGCTTTGAACTTTATTTTGTTTGATGTTAGTGTAGCTATAACAAGCTTTAATTACCATTTACATGGTTTATATTTTTCTGTCCTTTTGTTTTTGATCTTTCCTGTCCTTATTTTTAAGGTGTGCTTCTTATAACCAGCATATAATTATTTTTATTAGTCTGATGGGTTTTGTTTTTAGCTGAAATATTTAGTCCACTTACATCCAATGTATTTATTGTATGTTTAATTTTAATATTACTAGTTGTTTTCTATTTGTCCTATTTCATATTTCTTTTTTTCCTCTTTTCTTGTTTTGAGATGATTAAATATTTTTTATTTTTCTATTTCCCTATAATCTTGTTACTTGTATCCTTTTCTTTTAGTGGTTATCATACAGATTTTATCACGCCTCTTTGACATATTACAATTGACTTTTTAAAAGAAATTTTATTTTTTAGCTGAGTTACGTGGCGTGTGGGATCTTAACTGCCCAATCAGGAAGCATAGAGTCTTAACCATTGGACCACCAAGGGGAAGTCCCTACAATCTACTTTAACTTAATTACTGTATTTCAAATAATGCAAGGATCTTACAACATTTTAACTTCATGTATGCCCCATCCCGCTTCTGTGGTATTATTGTATTTTATTTCTACATATATTTTAAACTTCATAAGACAATACTATTGCTGCTGCTTCTCTTTCCTTTGGGCTTCCCTGGTGGCTCAGAGGGTAAAGTGTCTGCCTGCAGTGCGGGGACCCGGGTTCAAGTTGTCATGCTTTCATCTTGTATCATATTATTTCTTTAATATTCTTTTAGTGTAGCTCTACTGACAATTAAATCTTTCAATTTCCACTTGAATAATAATGTCTTTATTTTGGTTTTGCTTTTAAGGATATTTTCATTGTATATATAGATCGGGTTTGGCAGTTACTGTCATTCAGCACTTGAAAATACCACTGCTTTGTCTTCTTGCTTCCGTTGTCTCCACTGGAAATACAACATACAACATACACTCAGTTGTTTGTCTTACCATTGCTCTCCGGAAGAGAACTTATCTTTTTTTTCTTTTTTAAAAAAAATATTTAGCCTTTTTACTATGATGTGACTAACTATGATTTTCTTTGTTGCTATTCTGCTGGAGGTTCATGGAATTTTTGTATCCACTGTTTGGTATTTTTTAGTCATTTTGGGAAATTCTCAGCCAGTAAGTAAATACTGCTTGTCTCACTTTCTCTTGCTCCTCTTAATCTGGAATTAGAATTACATATGTGTAAAGTAGTTTTATCTTATCACATATTGTCTTTGCATATTCTGTTCTGTATTATCTTTCTCTCTTCACTTTAACTGGGTACTTTCACAATGCTCTATCTTTCATTTTACTAATCCTATGATATATTGTTTTCCTTCTTTTACCAATTTTATTGAAGCATATATGATATAAACTGTGTATGTTTAAAATATACCACTGACGACTTGCTTCCCTGGTAAGACAGTAAAGAAACCGCCTACAATGCAGGAGACTTGGGTTCGGATCCCTGTGTTGGGAAGATCCCCTGAAGAAGGAAATGGCAACCCACTCTAGCATCCTTGCCTGGAGAATTACAAGAACAGAGGAGCCTGGCAGGCTATGGTCCATAGGATCACAAAGAGTCAAACACGACTGAGCGACTCTCACTCACTCATTCACTCACTGATGACTTGATATACATATACACCGTAAAATGATTATCACAATTAAGTTAATTAACATATCAATCATCTTACTTGTTTACCTTTTTGAGGGGGGAAGGAGATGAGAACACTTAAAATTCTACTCTCTCAGCAAACTTCAATACACCATATAGTATTATTAACTTCAGTCACCATGCTGTACATTATATCTCCAAAACATCTCCCCATTTTCTCCAGTCCCCATTTAGTGATAACCACTATTCTACCCTGTCTCTGTTTAACATTTTTAAAGATTCTACATATAAGTGATACCATGCAGTATTTATCTTTCTCTATCTGACTTATTTCACTTGTATAAAGTGTTCTGGGTTCATCTACATTGTTACAAAGGTAGGATTTTCTTATTTTTTATGGAAAAATAATATTCCATTGGGTATATATATACTTCATCTTCTTTATCAATTTATCTGTCAATGGACACTTAGGCTGTTTCCATCCTGGCTGTTGTGAATAATGCTGCAGTGAATATGTGAGTTCAGATTTCTTTATATGGATTTCATTTCTTTTGGAAATATATCCAGTACTGAGATTGATGGATTACATGGTAGCTTAATTTTTTATTTTTTTGAGGCACCTCCATACTGTTTTCCATACTGCCTGGTGGGGTACAGTCCATGGGGCTGCAAGAATCAGACACGACTTAGTGACTAAACAACAAATCATAAGAACCAAGTGGTCTCCAAACAATGATGAAGACCTTCCTTGACATATTCCTACCATCCATGAGAATAGTTACCCATTCATAAATCTTGACTTAGGAATGTTCTTCCCATTTCTAAGCATATACCCCCATACGCTAGGTTAACTATAAATTTGTCCCAACAGCCACTCGGTAATGCAGAATGCAGCTACAGATGTTTCCAAGTCGTTGTTCGCCCTGGAACTACCACCCTGTGAATAAGTCACCATATAATAAGCTGATCCATTGATTAAATGGCACTGTCTGCCTTGGTTTTCGGTCTCAAGGTGCCTTCTCATTTTGGGAGGTACTGTTTATTTGCTCCATCTTCCAACATGACATGATAAAGGCATGTATATAAGTGATCACAACATGCACTTAAGTTTATAAAACAAGCACAGCTTAAAAGAAAAATTAACAAAACAAAGACAATTAAGTCAGTGGAAAGAAAGGAAGTTTTAAAAAACAAGTATTTTCACACCCTTCATAAGACAAGTCATAGGAGAAAAAGATGATCCAGCTTACCTTTTGATTTCTCCTGAAGTGGTGTCACAGTACATGTGGGCTTAGTCTTCTTTAACCTAAAATTATATATTATCATAAATTCACTTTATATAAATCAAGGTACATCAATTGTTTTAAATACATTGAGACAAGAAGCTTGCTTTCAGTGAAATTCACTTGTTGAAGGACATCATATAAAAATTAAATAAACATTAAAGGAAGGAAACTCCTCCCACCACAAATAACCCCATCAGAAGCAAATATGAACCAACTCAGTATCTCGGTTTTTGCTAATAAATTTTACCAATGGGTGAGTGCTATGTTATCTTTTTCCCACCTTTATCTGAACTTATCACTAATCATGATTCAGGGAATGCTAGAGGAAGGGACTTAAGATTAATTAGCATAATATTTAGATATGCCAGATACTAGTTCAGTTCAGTCGACTCTGCAACCACATGGACTGCAGCATGTCAGGCTTTCCTGTCCATCACCAACTCCTAGAGCTTGCTCAAACTCATGTCCATCAAGTGGTGATGTCATCCAACCATCTCATCCTCTGTCATCCCCTCCTCCTCCTGCCTTCAATCTTTCCCAGCATCAGGGTTTCTTCCCATGAGGCAGTTCTTCACATCAGGTGGTCAAAGGATTGGAGCTTCAGCTTCAGCATCAGTTCTTCCAATGAATATTCAGGACTGATTTCCTTTAGGATGAACTGGTTTGATCTCCTTGCAGTCCAAGGGACTCTCAAAAGTCTTCTCCATCACCACAGTTCAAAAGCATCAATTCTTCAGCACTCAGCTTACTTGCTGGTCCAACTCTCACATCCATACATGACTACTGGAAAAACCATAGCTTTGACTAGACAGACCTTGGTCAGCAAAGTAATATGCTTTTTAATATGCTGTCTAGGTTGGTCATAGCTTTTCTTCCAAGGAGCAAGCGTCTTTTAACTACATGGCTGCAGTCACCATTTGCAGTGATTTTGGAGCCCAAGAAAATAAAGTCTCTAACTGTTTCCATTGTTTCCCCATCTGTTTGCCATGAAGTGACGGGACTGGATGCCATGTTTTTTGAATGTTGAGTTTTAAGCCAGCCTTTTCACTCCTTTTAAGCCAGATACCAACTATCAGTTATTTATGCTCTTTTTACCTATTAATTACCCCACAATCAGAATTTTGTCATAATCAACTTCTGTTCCTATGAATAAACCTATATAATGAGTAAGTTATTAGAGGAAATACATCATTATCAAATTGGCTCTAGGTAAGATAACCCATAAGCATTCCAAATTTCTTGTAAGTACACTAAACTTACAAAACAGCTGTAACTTTTTTTCCCTTCTATCCAATCAAAATATATATTCATTCTTAAGCCATGTAATACACTAAACAAGGTCAGCTTCCATGGCTGCTTGGAGGTATCAGAGCAACTTATTACCATGGCAACATCACCCCTCCTAGACATCAAATATGGGTACAGTTGAGATAAGTATACCTAGCATTTACACTGAGGTTGGAACTCAAGACCAGCCTTACTGACTGCTATGTAATAAGTTTTTAGTGGTCCCTAAGGATACTCCTCAGATTCTCTTGCACCTACTGAGAGATAATTGAAATTCTATGATTAATATTCTTAGTGTGAAGGGCTTTGTGCATGCCTGTGCTAAGTCGCTTCAGTTGTGTCCGACTCTTTGCGACTCTGTGGACTATAGCCCATCAGGCTTCTCTATCCATGGGATTCTCCAGGCAAGAATACTGGAGTGGGTTGCCATGCCCTTCTCTAGGGGATCTTCCTGACCTAGGGATCGAACCCGCGTCTCCTACATCTCCTGCCTTGGCAGATGGGTTCTTTACCACCAGTGTCACGTCCTCAAAAAACACAGAACATCCATTTTTAACAAAACAGGACAAATATCTTCTGCTTGGCTGCATGGAACTTTTAAAGATAACACTGGTGAGTTGAGAGGTCATATTGTGTCAGTTTCACAATATTAATTTAATGGAATTAAACTCACAAATCATTGCTTCAGGTCTGCTAGTATGACAGCTGGTGGCAGTTTATCATACCATATGCAGAAGAGTCAACTGTAACTTTTAAATGCACTTCACCTCTAGGACTATTTTCAATTACATTACCAAAATACATCATCTTGCAATTCACTGAAAAATTTTATCATTAAAGAAACTTAAAAACACATTAAACTTTTATCAGAGTATAAAATCAAATATCCATATATACAGAGTTTTTTTTTTTTTTTTAAGGGTAAGGGATTGTATACAAGACAGACAAAAATGAGTACTTTCCTGCTTTGCCAAGACTGTCCTTTCACAGGGCGTTGTGCAATATGTAGAGGAGAATAAAATACTTGTAGGCAACTTGATATGTTCTCAGTAGAATGGCTAAAATAAAGACACAGGGAAAAGAAATATTTACGTCCACCAAGCGCTTCGTAAACAGCATGGTTCTTAGCCACTACTCTTCCGTTCTGTGTCTGAAAAACACTTGTCATAACATGAATATAATAAATTCAAATTATTCTTCATTAAAGTAAGTAAATTCACACTCAAGTTAATGTAAAATATTAAGAAATCATTTCACATACAGCCTAATTGTAAATAAAAAAAATAATGAACTGAAATCCGATGAAAAAGGTAGGAAGCCAAATGAAGACTTAAAATCTAAAGATCAAATGGGTTAATTCAGGGGATGCTTTCTGGGTTCGTAGTTTCTTTAAGATGGTCATGTGACTGAAAGAAGACTGGTCTGTACTGAGACAAGGCCAAGGCCATAGGCAGCCCTACACACTTTTACTCAAAGGGTGAGCTGAGTGTCAGGGAAACAGGTATCTTGATAATAAAAGAAACTCACTGTCCTTAAGTAGCTTTCACATGCATGCTTTCAGTGGTCTCTCTTCTTTCTACATCCCCGCCAGATGTAGATGCATCCTCCTTAACTGCTACCATCTGCTCCACTAGCAACTCACTGTCTCTCTTCTACCATCTCTGCTTCTGAGTATGTTCAGTTGCTAAGTTGCATTCAGCTCTTGGTGACCCCATGGACTACAGCATGCCAGGCTTCCCTGTCCTTCACTATCTGCCTTATTTCATTATAATCTCACTTCAGAAAGAATGATTTGGATTTTTATATTTTATAGCTTGACAGTCTGTCCTCAGATGATATTAAAAACAATGGCAAAAGCTTTATGTGTGTTACTGTTCATTTATGGTGTCATTTACAAAGTGAAAAAAGTCAAAGCAATGACAGGAAAATTAAATAAAATTAAATAAACTATGAATCTAACAACGAAATATTTTATAAGGTGGCCAGTAAGGACTGTTTGAAGATTATGTAGTAATATGGAAAAACTGTACACATGTAATATTAAGTAAAAAGGGTCAGAATAAAAATTGGAATTATACTAAAATCACAACTCAAAAAAAAAATCCATGAAAATAGAGGATGATAGAAGAGAAGCTCTAAGAATAAAAATGGGTATGTTAAAATGGGTAAGCTATCAAATAATTGTTTTTATTTTTTTCTCCAGATTTTCTACAAAATTCAAATTATTTATTTTCGTAAGTCAGATATAAACTATCTACAACTTTTCATTTTTAGTATATTCTAGTTCTTTATATTATAAAAATTTACTTCAAGAGTAATTAACAAGACCAATAACACTAGTTGAAAACTCAAGAGATATATATTCTAAAATTCCAATTATGTGTGTGCTATGTATAACTAGATGTCTTTAAAGCTCACTACAGCAGGAGAAAATATGAAAATCTGCATTTTCGACTAAACAGAGTAACTGACAAGAAAGAATTATATTCATTAGCCATAAAAACCTCTACATTCAGCAGTGTTACTACAAATAAATATCCAACAAAAGAAAATGCTTCATCTTTTTTAGGCTGGCAAAGTGAATGAGTACTACACATTCAACACATACTTCATGAAAAAGTAAAAGCAGGAACCAAATGGGGTATGAGACTATCTTACTAATTTTCAGGTCCTTTTGGAGAAAGAAGTTTTCTTTTAATGCTATCTGATTTGTAGAAGGAAAGGTATTCATAATAATGTTTTTAAATGCCAGAATTCAAAGTCAGTGGGACTTTTCTGGTTGACAAACTCATTTCATCTGATAGCAATACAAGGTCTTCACTAGACTGAATTCTCATTCAGAATTTCCTCTCACACCACTTCAACCAAACTAGAAATGAAACAAGGTTCTCTATTCAGGGTACAGAAGCCGGTTCCTATTGTAGAGATCTTGTTTATTTATATTGCTAAAACTTTCAGTATTCTCATGAGCAATCTATGCTAGAGCAATAAAGATTTTTTTTTTAAGTTAGTTCTTAAATTCTTTCTGGCAATGTTACTTGAAAACAGAAAACAGTACCTACTGGTTAAACTGAATAAAATTGCTAATTGAGATTTTTTAAAATTAAATCCCTTATGCAAAAAAAAAAAAGTTGGCAAGAGTTAGATTCACTAGCCAGAAAAATCTCTGTATTCAGCAGTGTTACTTCAAATAAATACTCAACAAAAGAAAATCCGGTAGAAATGACCTACCTGACAGGAGGCACCTCAGTATCAGCATGCAGGAGTCTTCTATGAAACTCTAGTGGAGTGGAACTTATGCCCTTTTGGCAATTTTGCAATCCGGGTAAATATGGCATTTTGACACATTCTTTGAATTCTTCTAGACCAAATGCTGCGGTGTATTCTAATTTAAAATAGTATTATAACCATCTGTATTATTTCTTGATTAAATGTATATAACTTCTTTTACTATAAATGAAAGTGCATAATACATATACTAAATCAGTCATTAAGAAAATAAAATTAAGCTACTGTAATTGAGCTAACATCTTTCCCAAGAGAATATCTTTCAATTCCTAGGATAGGAACAGTAGAGAAGAGCTCATTATGGGGCTAAATACTAGAAGGAGGAAGGAGAGCTTCACAGATCTCCCAGAGTCATCATTGTCCTCTGCCTTCATTATTTTGGTCAACCAGAATTCCCAGAACATTAGATACCTTCACATGGAAAAATAGCTTATTCTCCAAAGAAGAACTACAGACAGCCAACAAACACACGAGTAGATGCTCAACACCATTAATTATTAGAGAAATGCAAATCAAAACTGCAATGAGGAATCACCTCACAGTGGTCAGAAGGCCATCGAAAAATCTACAAACAGAAAATGCTGGAGAAGTCATCGAGAAAAGGGAACTCTCTTACACTGTTAGTGAGGATATAAACTGATTCAGCCTCTATGGAAAACAGTATGGAGCTTCTTTAAAAAACTTAAAAAAAAAAAAAAAAAGACCCAGCAATCCCCCCACTGGGCACATAACCAGAGAAAATCATAATTCAAAAAGATACATGAACCCCAATATTCATAGCAGTATATAGTCAGGTCGTTAAAGCAACCTAAATGTCCATCAACAGTGGGATGTTTAAAGATGTGGTATGTGTATACAGTGGAATATTACTCAGCCATGAAAAGGGACAAAACAGTCATTTGTAGAGATGTGGATGGACTTAGAGACTCTATACAGAGTGAAGTCAGAAGGAGAAAAATATCATATATTGACATATATATGTGGAATCTAGACAAGCGGTATAGATGATTTTATTTGCAAAACAGACACACAGACACAGAGAACAAATATATGGATACCAAGGGGGAACACAGGGGTGGGAGCAGTTGGGAGATTGGGATTGACACATATACACTATTGATCCTATGTAGAGAATGAACAACTAATGAAAACATACTGCATAGCACAGGGAACTGTACTTAATGCACTGTGGTGACTGGAATGGGAAGGATGTTCAAAAGGGAGGAGATGCATGGATATGTACAACTGATTCATTTTGCTATACAGTAGAAAATAACACAAAATTATAAAGCAAATTAACTTAAATTTATGAAATTATTAATTTATTTAATAAAAATTAGTTTTAAAGAGTTTAAAAGTACTTTCAAGAGTCTTATAGTATCTGCTACTTTAAATCTTTCCTGCTTCCTACTTTTGTGTGATAATCAAGAGGCACAAATATAGGATTATCTGAGCTAGCAATGAGAGAGAAAAGAATTCCCTTTCAGGCACTGATTTTAATTCTCTCTCTGCAAAATTCCACACCAAACCTATAAAGAGCGACATCTGAAGTATCAGGGTGGCTGCTTCTACTGACCTCATGCATCACTGGTAAAACAGGTTGTCAAAATGTTAACGACAACAAAGTTCAAAATGATGACAGTGAGTGGAAAAAGCAGATTAAGAGATTAAAGGTTTGGGTGACTTTTAAACATAGAGAATTATTTTATAAGCTTTCTCTAATAAGTAAATCTAGCACAGAAATAGAAATAGTATTTAATGGGACTGGAGTTATATGCTCAAAATGCCATTTTGCAATCTTTGATTTTTTTTCTTTTGGAAAAAAAATAGTTTCTCTTCATCAAAAATCATAGTCTTTTTTTAGCAATTAGATGTGGAGGTAGGAGAACTGACAAACTGGTGTCTTCTGAGTACCTTTACGGGGACATTAGAGGCAACATTGACAACATAGCAACACACAAAAAATGTCTGAATTTTGCTGTTTTCAAGAATTATATCTCCATTAAGAAAGGGGAAAGCAGAATTCAGGATAAATAGGAAATACAATTATATCTGAAATTAAGGGGGAAGCTTTACATTCGTATACAGGTTGAAAGTTCTCAGTTTAGTCTTTAGTAAGCAACTATAAGATACTTTCCACATCACTCACTCAAAAAGTAAAATTTTGGTTAGAATTATTAATACAAAAAGGTTCTGCTAAAATTTTGGGTTTCTTAAAATATAAAAAACAACATGAGGTATTTAAAAATAAACACTACTATAAAAAGAAGTATGATCCAACAGAGATAGTACTACACTGATAACCAAGCTTAGGTCTTCAGAATGTGTTTCTATCGTGATTTACAGAAATACCTTCAGTAAATTATTTCTAATCTGCTTCCATTTCTCTTTTCCATAAGCCTAAGGTATTATCCTTCTTACATAAATGTAACAGAAATCATTTAACATCTGTTGACTGCTTAAAAAGGTATATGTAAATTTGAGGCACAACTTCTATATTTTATTAAGTAAATTAAGTAAATATGGAAGTTACCTTTCCTCATCTTTTGTGTTTCTAACATTGCTTTCCTCCAACTACTCTCAAAAAGAAAACAACCATTAAGGGTATTTCTGGTGACATTAGGAGGCTCAAATTTGATTTCAGGAGACAGCACTGGCATTATTTCTTCTTCTTTCAACAGTGCTGATGAAAGTGAGATACTGCATCAGATTCACAATACAAAATACAAAAGAAAAAAAAAAGGAATCAGAGATATACATTTTTAAAATTTGTTTTCCATCATATAAAGTAAATATTAATATAGATTTAAATGAAAAGTTTACTTATAACATGTAAATACAGATCCTTGGGAGTTTAAAGCAAGAGGCCTTCAAGAATATAGCTAAAATAAGTTGCAAGACTTTTTTCTTCTAAATATTTTAATGAATTCTTTCAAATTCAAGGTTACAGGCATTTGGCAACATAAAAAGTTTAAAATCCAACAGTAAGTGTGTGTTGTCACTCAGTTGCGTCCAACTCTTTGCGACCCCATGGACTGTAGCCCACCAGGCTCCTTTGTCCATAGAAATCTCCCAGAAAGAATACTGGAGTGGGTTGCCATTTCCTTCTCCATCAACAGCAAGTAATAATCTACAAGACAAAGTAATGCTTAGGATTCT
The DNA here is from genome assembly GCA_006410875.1 of Neotragus pygmaeus. Lineage (NCBI taxonomy): Eukaryota > Metazoa > Chordata > Mammalia > Artiodactyla > Bovidae > Neotragus > Neotragus pygmaeus. Next base: position 1,006,737 of record SJYV01037343.1, on the reverse strand, counting down.
TTCAAAAATATTACCATTATGCACCATGACCAAATGTAGTTTGTCTCTGAGATGCAAGGATGGTTTGATATACCAAAATTGACGAATGATATATCACATTACAAAATGAGAGATTTTTTAAAGATTACACAACCGTCTCAGTTGATGCATGCAAATTTTTGATAAAATTCAACATCTTTTCATGATAAAAACTTTGAACAAACTAGAAACTGAGAGAAATTATCTCAACATTAAAAAAGGCTATACATGAAAAGCCCATAGTTAACATCATTGCTACTGCTAAGTCACTTCAGTCGTGTCCGACTCTGTGCAACCCCACAGACAGCAGCCCACCAGGCTCCCCCGTTCCTGGGATTCTCCAAGCAAGAACACTGGAGTGGGTTGCCATTTCCTTCTCCAATGCATGAAAGTGAAAAGTGAAAGTGAAGTCGCTCAGTCATGTCCAACTCTTGGCGACCCCATGGACTGCAGCCTACCAGGCTCCTTTGTCCACAGGATTTTCCAGGCAAGAGTACTGGAGTGGGGTGCCATTGCCTTCTCCAGTTAACATCATAATCAAAGGTAAAAACTGAATGCTTTCCTCTAAGATCAGGAACAAGGTAGTGATGCCCAGTCTCACAATTTCCATTCATCATGGTACTGGCAGTCCTAGCCTTAGCAATTAGAAAGAAAAGGCATCCAGATTTGAAAGAAAAAAGTAAAACTGTCCCTGTTTTCAGATGGCATGATCATATACAACTCTGAAGACTCTACCAGAAAAAAATAAAAACAACTTAGAACTAACAAAGGAATTCAGGAACGTTGCAGGATACAAAATCAAGAAACAAAAATCATTTGCATTTCTATACACTAAAAACAAACTATCTGCAGATTCAGTGCAACCCTTATCAAAATTCCAATGTAAAACAATTCAAAATTGTAGCAAAAACAATTCAAAAATTCATATGGATTGTAAGTCAGTGAGGTTCAAACACTCACATCATTCACAAAAATAAACCAAATATGGCTTAAAGACTTAAATATAAGACATGACACTGTAAAACTCCAAAAAGAGAATGTAGACAAATCATTCTCTGACATAACTTGTAGCAATGTTTAAGTCCGTTTCCCAAGGGAAGAGAAACAAAAGCAAAAGTAAACAAATGGGACCTAATCAAACTTATAAGTTTTTATACAGCAAGGAAACCATAAACAAAACGAAAAGGTAATCCATGGACTGGGAGAAAATATTTGCAAATGATGCAACTGACAAGGCTTAATTTCCAAAATATACAAATAACTCATACAAGTCAATATCAACAAGACAAACAATCCAATTATAAAGTGGGAAGAAGACCTAAGTATGTGTTTTTCCAAAGATGACATACAAGTGGCCAAAATGCATATGAAAAGATGCCCAGTATCTCTAATTATTCAGTTCATTCGCTCAGTCATGTCCAACTCTTTGGGACCCCATGAATCGCAGCACTCCAGGCCTCCCTGTCCATCATCAACTCCCGGAGTTCACTCAGACTCACATCCATCGAGTCCGTGATGCCATCCAGCCATCTCATCCTCTGTTGTCCCCTTCTCCTCCTGCCCCCAATCCCTCTCAGCATCAGAATCTTTTCCAATGAGTCAACTCTTGGCATGAGGTGGCCAAAGTACTAGAGTTTCAGCTTTAGCATCATGCCTTCCAAAGAAATCCCAGGGTTGATCCCCTTCAGAATGGACTGGTTGGACTTCCTTGCAGTCCAAGGGACTCTCAAGAGTCTTCTCCAACACCACAGTTCAAAAGCATC
>SJYV01037343.1:957460-995212 GCA_006410875.1 Neotragus pygmaeus | reverse complement strand
TAGTCAAGGCTATGGTTTTTCCAGTAGTGATGTATGAATGTGAGAGTTGGACTATAAAGAAAGCTGAGCACAGAAGAATTGATGCTTTTGAACTATGGTGTTGGAGAATACTCTTGAGAGTCCCTTGGACTGCAAAGAGACCCAACCAGTCCGTCCTAAAGGAATTCAGTCCTGAATATTCATTGGAAGGACTGATGCTGAAGCTGAAACTCCAATAACTTGGCCATCTCATGCGAAGAGCTGACTCATTTGAAAAGATCCTGATGCTGGGAAAGATGCTGGAAAAGATCCTGATGCAGGAGGAGAAGGGGATGACAGAGGATGAGATGGTTGGATGGCATCACCAACTCCATGGAGATGAGTTTCACCAGGAGTTGGTGATGGACAGGGAGGCCTGGCATGCTGTGGTCCATGGGATCATGAAGAGTCGGGCATGACTGAGTGACTGAACTGAACTGAACTGAATATACAATAGAGTGTATAAAATCTACTAAACTTATCTGTATATCCAGATGCATTCATATATATGTATACACCCATAGATCCATCATTCCAAGACACAGAGTATTTCCAGCACCCCAGAAGGTTTCCTCATTCCTTTTCCCAGTCAGTACCCTGCTCTCAGGAATATTTACTATTGTCATCCATTATTTTTGCTTGTTTTGAGTCATTCAAAATGTACTCTTTTTTGAGTCATTCAATATGTACTCTTCAATACTGTGTCTGCAAGATTCACCCATGTAATTCCTTATACCTGCATTTCATTACCTTGCATCGTTGTACAGCATTCCATCACATGAGTATTGCACAGTTGATGTTTCCTTTCTACTGTTGATGAGCATCTGTGTTGTTTCTAGTTTGGCTACTACAAATAGTGCCATAATGAACATCGTCTTCATGGCTTGTGAGTATGGAGCCATTCTATTGCTATACACACCTAGAAGTGGAATTTCTGCTTTGTGGGATATGCAAATGTGTAGGGTGGAGTTTTTTGCTATTAATATTTTTTCCAGTTTTATTGGGATATAATTGACAAAAAGTACTGCATAAGTTTCAAGTGTGCAGCATAATGACTTACATACATTGTGAAATGATTACTAAACAAAGTGCAGTTAACATCCGTCGTCTCATATAGATACAAAAAAGAGGGAAAAGGTATTTTCCTTGTGATGAGAACTCTTAGATCTAGTCTCTTAACAACTTGCAAGTATTGCAAACGTTCAGTTCTCATAAATACCAGCAAGTAGTCTTTCAAAATGGATCTACTACCAATTAGTACTCTCACCATCAGTGTAGGAGAAGGCCATTTGCTCTACATCCTCACCAGCATTTGGTGGTATCTTATTTTTTAATGTTAGCCATTCTAGTGGGTGTGCAGTGGTATCTCATTATAATTTTTTCTTTTCCATTATGGTCTATCACAGGATATTGACTATAGTTTTCTGTGCTCTACAGTAGGATCTTTTTTGCTGTTTATACATTCTCTGTATAATAGTTTGCCTCTGCTAATACCAAACTCTCAATCCCTCACCCCCTTAGCAACCACAAGTCTGTCATCTATGTCTGTGAGTCTGTTTCTGTTGCATAGATAAGTACATTTGTGTCATATTTTAGATTTTTCAATGTAGTTTTAACTTGTGTTTCCTGATTAACTGATGAGCATCTTTTCATTCACTTATTGGCCACTTGGGTTGTTTTTATATGGTAGACTTTTAATTTCTTGTATAATCTGTTAAGGATTATTTATATCTTTAAGATTTCTAGTTTTTATTGGGTTAATGTTGGTATTTTATGTTCTGATAGGAAATCATCCATTTTTTCCCTCTATATTTTCAAATTCATTGCCTTAGAGTTTTTATAGCAACTTTATTGAGATATAGTGCACATGTCATGTAATTCACCCATTTAAAGGGCTTCCCTGATAGCTCTGTTGGTAAAGAATCTACCTGCAATGCAGGAGACCCCTGCTTGATTCCTGGGTCAGGAAGATCCACTGGAGAAGGGATAGGCTACCCACTCCAGTATTGTTGGGCTTCTCTTGTGGCTCAACTCATAAAGAATCCACCTGCAATGCGGAAGACCTGGGTTCAATCCCTAGGTTGGAGATACAGTGCACATGCCATGTAATTCACCCATTCAAAATGCACAGTNAGAAGGGATAGGCTACCCACTCCAGTATTGTTGGGCTTCTCTTGTGGCTCAACTCATAAAGAATCCACCTGCAATGCGGAAGACCTGGGTTCAATCCCTAGGTTGGAGATACAGTGCACATGCCATGTAATTCACCCATTCAAAATGCACAGTTTGATGGGTTTTAGTATGCAAAGTTTGCAGTCATTACTGCCATGTAATTGTAGAACATTTTAATTATCCCCCCCCAAAAAAACCTTAGCAGTAACTCCCCATTTCTCCCCAACTCACCTTACTCAGCCCCAGGCAACTCAAATGCCCATCCATGGGAGAAAACCAATAATCTGTGATATATATATATATATATATGATATTATTTTTGTTTTATTTATATACAATGGAATATAGCAGTTGAAATGAATGAACTAAAGCAACAAAACAATATGCATGAACCCTTGTGATATAATTTTACATAGAAAACAAGCCTTAAAAGTGTACATATACCATGGTACCTTTTGGGGACTTCCCTGATGGTCCAGTGGTTAAGAATCTGCCTTGCAATGCAGAGGACTCAGGTTCAATCTGTGATCAGGAAACTAAGATCCCACATGTAGTGGGACAACCAAGCCCACACACCACAACAACTAAGGCTGCTCTCCACAATGACTGACCCCATGCATCACACTGGAGAGTCTGTGAGCCCTAACAAAAGACCCCACAGGTCACGACAAAGATCCCATGTGCCACAATTAAGACCTGATGCAACCAAATTTTTATTTAAATGGTATCTTTTTGTAAAGTTAAATACAACTGAAATTTTCTGACTTGGTTTCCAATGATCCCCACCTCCTGGCATTCACACCCTCATGTAATTTATTACACTTGAGTGAAGACTGAGCCTAATCACTTGTTTCTAATAGACAGAATATGGCAAAGGTGATGCAATTTCACTTCCAAGATTAGGTTACAAAAAACTGTGACTTCCATCTTGCTCCCACACTCTCTTTGACTCTTGTCATTTACTGTCCCGGAATGAATCAAGCCACCATGTTTGAGCTGCCCTATGGGGAGGCCCATGTGACAAGACACTGAGGTCAGCTTCCAACCACCAAAGAGAAACTAAACACTCCCTAGAACCATGTGAGTGAGCTTGGAAGCAAGCCTCCTCCAGAGAAGACTGGAGATGACTGTAACCCTGAACCACAGGATCCAGCTAAGTGGTCTGGATTCCTGACCNCAGTTCATTGGAACATGTTAGTGTATCATGACAACTTGATTGGAAAAGGCTACTATGTTAGGGATTCAAATGATTTTGAATTAATTTAGATTTAATACTAGTGATCTTAAGAGCTACTTCCTAGAAAATTTTGAACCAAAAAAATTATTTTGCCCCCAAAGACTTCTGAATTTACCTACCTATTTATCTTGCCAGTAAGTAAAATTCTTGTTCTATAAGCATACTGGATTAGAAGGGCCCTAATCTCAAATTCTTAGAAGTGAGCTGTGAGAAAAATCATTTGGGGGGCTCTTTATGGTTTTAGGTATTAAAGAGTCCTATATTACCAAGAACAGCTTCTAAAGGAACTAAGATATCGTTCAAAGATATATTATATATTATGAGATCCCTTCAAGGATAAGGTCCCTGAGAAAGTTTCTGGAACCTGGAAAAAATGAACTGAATGGAATGGCACACATTACCTTGGGGTGCTCTGATATGTTACAGTATCTTAAAACTTTGATAGGAAAAGATTAGAGATTTATGTGACTCAGGGCAGCTTACATTCTGAAACATCATATGTCTACTCACAGTGGCTTTTAAGATAACTTTGAATTTCATGACTTTAGTGAACTTATTTGCAGGGAAGAAATAGAGACACTGACATAGAGAACAAATTTAAGGACACAGTGGGGGAAGAAGAGGGTGGGATGAATTGACAAGAGTAGTGCTGACATATACATACTATCAACTGTAAAATAGATAGCTAATAGAAAGCTGCTGTATAGCACAGTGAGTTCAGCTTCATGCTCTGTGATGACCTAGAGGGTTAGGATTGGGGGTGGGCATGGGAGGCAGGTTTAGGAGGGAGGGGATATATGTATACCTATAGCTGATTCATACTGTTGTACAGCAGAAACCAACACAACACTGTAAAGTAATTTAGTTCAGTTCAATCACTTAGTTGTGTCCGACTCTTTGCAACTGCATGGACTACAGCACGCCAGGCCTCCCTGTCCATCACCAACTCCCGGAGCCTATTCAAACTCATGTCTATCGAGTTAGTGATGCCATCCAACCATCTCATCCTCTGTCGTCCCCCTCTCCTCCTGCCTTCAATCATTCCCAGTGTCAGGGTCTTTTCCAATGAGTGAGTCTTTCACATCAAGGTGGCCAAAGTATTGGAGCCTCAGCTTCAGCATCAGTCCTTCCAATGAATATTCAGAACTAATTCACTTTAGGGTGGACTGATTGGATCTCCTTGTAGTCCAAGGCACTCTCAAGAGTCTTCTCCAAAACCACAGTTCAAAAACATCAATTCTTTGGCACTCAGCTTTCTTTATGGTCCAACATGGTCTCTCACATCCATACATGACTACTGGAAAAACCATAGCTTTCGCTAGATGGACCTATGTTGGCAAAGTAGTGTCTCTGCTTTTTAATAGCTGTCTAGGTTAGCCATAACATTTCTTCCAAGGAACAAACGTCTTTTAATTTCATGCAGTCACCATTTGCGGTGATTCTGGAGCCCAAGAAAATAAAGTCTCTCATTGTTTCCATTGTTTCCCCATCTATTTCCCATGAAGTGATGGNGGGGGCAGGAGGAGAAGGGGACGACCGAGGATGAGATGGCTGGATGGCATCACGGACTCAATGGACATGAGTCTGAGTGAACTCTGAGAGATGGTGATGAACAGGGAGGCCTGGTGTGCTGTGATTCATGGGGTCGCAGAGTCAGACACCACTGAGCGACTGAACTGAAACACATAATCTCACTGAATCCTCAAACCACCCAATGAAACACAGTTCCCTGTCAACTACTGACCAGGCATTCTCAGACCCAACAAAGAACACAAGCATTGCAGTTAAATGAACCTGGATTCTAATCTTGGCTCTGCTCTTCAAAAGCTGCATAATAATCATGGGGTCATGGAAAAATTAATAGTGCCTCTGACTCTCACAGAGTTAGTGAGGATTCAATTTTTAAATGCATGCCAAATGCTCAGCACCGTGCTGGACATGTAATAAACACTCAATAAGTGGGAGCTATTGTTTTTTAAATACTAATAAACATGGGTTTGTTTGTTTGTTTTTTCACCAAAGCCTGATGGAAATGTAAATGGAAATGGAAATCAGTAAAGATATTTTGGAAAGCAAGATTCCCCCAACATCTTTTTAATTACATTTGACCCAACAATTCTGCTTCAAGAAATTCACTTTATGAAACTGTTCCCATGTGTAAGAGTGTTCACTATTGCATTGTTTGTGATAAAGAAGAACTGGAACCAAACTTAAGGATGTTTACATAAATTATGATATATCTATACCATATGATCATACATCTATATGACACATCTATGAAATATTCAATGAAGCTCTAAGTAAACTGATATGAGGGGCTTCCCAGGTGGTGCCACTGGTAAAGAATCCACCTGCCAATATAGAAGATGTAAGAGACGTAATGTGGGTTTGATCCCTGGGTCAGGAAGATCCCCTGGAGAAGGGCATGGCAACCCACTCCAGTATTCCTGCCTGGAGAANGATATGAGGGGCTTCCCAGGTGGTGCCACTGGTAAAGAATCCACCTGCCAATATAGAAGATGTAAGAGACGTAATGTGGGTTTGATCCCTGGGTCAGGAAGATCCCCTGGAGAAGGGCATGGCAACCCACTCCAGTATTCCTGCCTGGAGAATCCCCATGGATAGAGGAGCCTGGTGGGCTAGAGTCCATGGGGTTAAAAAGAGTTGGACATGATGGAAGCAACTTAGAATGCACGCAAGCTGATATGAAAGGTATTCTCCATATCTCCTTAAAAATGTAATTTCTCAAAAGAATCCATATGATTTCATTAATGATCAAAAACATAAATGTATAAAAAATGAAAAAATAAATACTAAATTAACTATGAAGTGTTGGAAAGTAAAGGAGTAGAAACTAAGGGCTTTCACCTTTAAGTCTGTATACTTCTGTGCTGTTTGAATGAGAAGTACAACTGTATTATAACGCAATTTCAAAAATATAAGAATTTGAAAAAAATGTCAGAAGTATTTTAGAAGAAATGCCATGTAATGTAAGATTTAAACTCACCATTAAAAATGTAGATGGGGTGAGTTGTGGGATTAGGATTGACATACATACGTTATTAATACTATATATGAAATAGATAACTAATAAGAACCTACTGTATAGCTCAGGGAACTCTACTCAATGCTCTGTAGTGACCTAAATGTGAAGGAAGTCCAAAAAAAAGGGGAATATATGTATACTTATAGCTGATTCACTTTGCTGTACAGCTGAAACTAACACAACAAACATTGTAGGCAACTGTAGGCTCCTCTGTCCATGCGATTCTCCAGGCAAGAATACTGGAGTGGGTAGCCAGTCGCTTCTCCAGGGTATCTTCCTGACCCAGGGATCAAACCTGGGTCTCCTGCATTGCAGGCAGATGCATTACTGTCTGACCCACCACGGAAGCCCAAATGATCCAACAAAAATTAATTTCAAAAACAATGTAGATAAAAAGTCAATAAAGATAACAAACAAGGATTCTTGCACTTCAGAAAGTATAATACCCTGAGTGAGTGAAAGTTGCCCAGTCGTGTCCAGCTCTAGAATACTGGATTGGGTAGCCTTTCCCTTTTCCAGAGGATGTTCCCAACCCAAGGATTGAACCCAGGTCTCCCACACTGCAGGTGGATTCTTTACCAACTGAGCCACAGGGAAGCCCTGAAAATAGTTGCAAATTTTCATTTATCTATGGAGAAGCTCCACGGTTTCCATGTCTATGACCCTAGGAAGGCTGTAGGATGAGATGACCAGTACAATAGAACAGACTACCTGCATCGCACAAATCTTTTCTTGCATTTTTAATCTCTTGAAGAAAAAAAGTAATAAATACACAAATTACATAGGTAAATCAGAAGTGGGACAAGGAAAAACGGCAATGAAAAGAGGGCCAGAACTAGGTGACTAACACGGTCAGCATCCGAAGTGCTGCTGGGGAAGGAAGGGAGATGCCAAGGCAATCAAAGAAGAAAATAGAAACACATTCAACCCCCTCTTCAGTTTAAGCCCTAGGAGGGTCGGAGGGAGAACCCGCAAGGATGTGTCCACTCAAGGGGCCACTGAGTGTGCTGGTCCAGTAAGCCTCGATGCTGCAGGCAGGCCTCTTCGCCCGATCTTGCTCGCACGTCTCTGCACCGGTCCCGCCCGCAGCCTCGGTCAGGTCCTCAACCCGGGTCCCCCGCCAGCCCCTCGCCAAGAGAATCAAGAGATGCTTGGGGCGATCCACGTGCGTCAGGAGTTTGGTTCCCTTGGATGGGAGGGGACCGGACCAGCTGACCTCAGCGATCCACCTCCCTTCCAGGCCTAACTCTAGGCCACCCCCTACCCCTGAGACGTCCCTGGCGGGAGCTCCCCCACACCAGGACCGGTGGCACTCACTGTCCCCGCAGCTCGGCCGTGGACGAGAGGGGCTTCTTCGCCGGCCCGGCCCGCGGCGGCGGCGCCCAGGTCTGCGGTTCCCGCAGAGGCTTCAGCGGGGGCAGCGAACCGCGCTGGAGCCAGCGGCGGCCCGGCGCCGAGCCGAACCCCCGGCCGGGATGGGCCGAGCTGCGGCGGCGGGGCGAGGCGGGCGGCCGCGCGCTCGCTCGGGCGCTGCTCGTGGGGCGAACATGCTCGGCGGCCGGCAGCCCGGCGACGCTCTAGAGGGCGGTGCGCCCGCCGCTCAGCCCCGCCCTGCTGGGCCCGGATGCGGGTGAAACGGCTGCCGCCCCGCCCGCCCGCTTCGCGCGCCCGTTGCTAGGCGCCGGGAGCTTCCCGGCGGGCGGTCCCCTGAGGGCGTGCGGCGGGGGTCAGGCTGCCGCGCCAGGANCTGCTGGGCCCGGATGCGGGTGAAACGGCTGCCGCCCCGCCCGCCCGCTTCGCGCGCCCGTTGCTAGGCGCCGGGAGCTTCCCGGCGGGCGGTCCCCTGAGGGCGTGCGGCGGGGGTCAGGCTGCCGCGCCAGGATAGTGCGGGGCGGCGGGAGGGAGCCAGGACTTACTGGACAACTACTCTAGGGTGCCGCCGCCTGCGAGATCACGGCTGCAGGGGGTGGGGTGGGAGGAGGCTGCGGAAGCGAGACTCAGACCCGACAACAGGTCAGTGCGGCATGAAGTTGGTGGCACGTACTATAGATGGAGTGGGTAGTGGGCACTTGCACAAGGTTGGTGAGGTGAGGCTCTCTGGGTTCCATTTTAAGATTCAAACTAACCAGGCTTTCCAGAGTACTGATGAGTCTAGACCAGCAGTACCTGACTAGTCAGTCTCTGTAAGTGACTCAGTCATCCCGAGTTCCCCTTCCCCTCACCGTGCCCTCAAGAATTCTGCGTTCTACGCCTCTTTTGTCGAGGTTCTTCGGTAGAAGGTTCGGCGGGAAGCCTAGCAGCCTGACAGCCTGTATATGCTCTTGCCGAGTTGTTGTAAGCCCTATTTCTTGACCTCTCCACTGGGGTTGCAAGTTTAGCCGTTAAGAGGACTTCGGATTCCACAAAATCCGAAGTGCTGAACCACTTTTCCGCTTTCATTACGCTCGATATTAATCTTTCCTAGCTCCTCTGATTAAGAAAACAAACTCACATTACACCTGGAACCTAAACCCTTCGTTGTGTGATCCCGGGGTTCAGGAAGGTTACTAGTCCATTGACTAAAATATGAGGTAATGACAAACTAGACAGCATATTAAAAAGCAGAGACGTTACTTGGCCTACAAAGGTCTGTATAGTCAAAGCTATGATTTTTCCAGTAGTCATGTACCGACGGGAGAGCTGGACAATAAAAAAGGCTGGGTGCTGAAAAATTGATGCCTTTGAACTGTAGTGCTGGAGAAAACTCTTCNTTACTTGGCCTACAAAGGTCTGTATAGTCAAAGCTATGATTTTTCCAGTAGTCATGTACCGACGGGAGAGCTGGACAATAAAAAAGGCTGGGTGCTGAAAAATTGATGCCTTTGAACTGTAGTGCTGGAGAAAACTCTTCAGAGTCCCTTGGACAGCAAGATCAAACCAGTCAATCCTAAAGGAAATCAACACTGAATATTCATTGGAAGAACTGATGCTGAAGCTGCAGTTCCAATACTTTGGCCACCTGATGCTGGGAAAGAACGAAGGCAGAAGGGGATGATAAGAGGATGAGATGGTTGAAAGGCATCATTGACTCAATGTGAGTTTGAGCAAACTCTGGGAGATGGTGAAGGACAGGGAAGCCTGGCATGCTGCAGTCCACGGAGTTGCAAAGTTGGACACGACTGAACTACTGAACAAAAATTGGTATACTTAATAGGCTGCACATTAAAAATCACATGGAGACTTTGAAGGGAAAAACCCTAGGCCTACCTCTGAATCAATTAAGAATTCAGTTCTGGGGTTGCACTCAGACAGTGGAGAACCACCCACTCAGATGGTTAATATCATTAATATCAGTGTATTAAATGTACACTAATACTTACATGTGTCAAATGCTTACTATTAAAAGGTATGTTTTGAGTCTGCTAATGTCCCCCCTACCTCTTGGCTATCATCAAATGGCTACTTAAAAGGCTTGAGTCGGCATCAGGCACTGTTCTGTTAGAACAGAGAAGGTTAAAACTCAAACCTGATTATACTCAAACATGGAAGTGGCTGGGTTAAGCAACAGGTAACAAGTAAATGGAAAATTTATTTCTGATAGTAACAGATGCTATGAAATACAAAAAAGTTTATATATGAAGAGATGTGTCTGGTATCTTTTTCCAAAATGAAAAAGCCCAGTATACCGATCTCCTGGCTGAATGTTCCACACATAAGATTCCAAGTGCCAAGACTCTACATTAAAAGTTTATCATTTGAGAACAAAAGAAAATATAGCTGAGTCATAAATTAAGGATCAAGGAGTGTGTAAGTCACTCAGTCCTGTCCGACTCTGCAATTCCACCAGGCTCCTGTCCATTTGATTCTCCAGGCAAGAATACTGGAGTGGATTGCCATTCCCTTCTCCAGAGATCTCCCCAACCCAAGAATCGAAGCTGGGTCTCCCACATTGCAGGCAGACTGAGCTATCAGAGAAGCCTAAGGATCAAGAAGCCCTCTCAAACATCTCCCTGCCTTAATTTCTAGAACTTTTGAATAAGCTGCTTTATGTAGACTTTAGATGTTATTTTTTATTAAGGGATTTGAGATCCAAAGTTATCCTGGATATCCAGGTGGCCCTGCATTCATCACAAGAGTCCACAGAAGGGGGAGCCAGGAAGTCAACGGCCAGAAGTGATGGAAGCAGAGACTATACTTTGAAGATGGAATAAGAGGTCACAAGCCAAGAATTGTAAGCAGCTTCCAGAAATTGGAGCAGATTCTCCCTTAGAGTCTTAAGGTGGTAGAAGGGGTGTTCACTTGATTTGGCCCAGTGAAACTGATTTTGAACTTCTGACAATTTGTGCTTTAAGTCACTTAAGTTTGTGGTAATTTTTTATAGTAATAGAAAACAAGCACTTAATGTAAACTATGTCAGGCACTGTGTAGGATTAAAAAAAAAAAAAAAGGTCCACCTTAAAAAGTTGACTGGCTTAAAGGAGAGTAAGATTTTGGCTGCCTGTAAAAATCTGTCAAGGAAAACAGCAGGGGCAGAAAGTTGTCAATTTTCCCCAGGAGGTGGTCTCCAAGGACACAAGAATCTGTCACATCTTGGGACATCCTTGTGTAGCACTTATCTCACCATCTTTAAGTCTATTTTGCCCATTAGACTAATACATGAAAGCAGAGCTATTTTCCTTTGTACATCCCTCTCAATGCTGAAGTTACACAGCAAATAGCATTTACTTAGCACTTTGGATCAGGCACTAATGACCTGACATACTTTACTCTTCACCAAAATTTTATGTTTAGTTACCACTATTTCCCTTATTTTGCTAAGCAACGAGAGATGAAGTAATTTAACGACTCAAACTATTAAGTGGAAAAGTTAAAGTCGCTCCTTGGTGTCTGACTCTGCACTCTACGGACTTTACAGTCCATGGATTCTCCAGGCCACAATACTGGAGTAGGTAGCCTTTCCCTTCTCCAGCGATCTTCCCAACCCAGGTCTCCCACATTGCCTGCAGATTCTTTACCAGCTAAGCCACAAGGGAAGCCCAATTAAGTGGAAACTGGATATGAATTTAAGCAGTTTGGCTCCAGAGCCAGCACTCTTAATCATCTCACCACAAAGAAACCCTCAAAGATAAGCCAAGACCAGGGTAACACTGCTGAAAGCCAGTGAGTGCAACAGACAGTAAACTTTATGGCTAGGGTAGCCAGGGGATGACCTAATAATAAAGCTGGAGCTTTGAAGGCTACAACTGGAATGTCCCTCAGTTCAGTTCAGTTGCTCAGTCGTGTCGGACTCTGCAACCCCATGAATTGCAGCACGCCAGGCCTCCCTGTCCATCACCATCTCCGGGAGTTCACTCAAACTGACATCCACCGAGTCAGTGATGCCATCCAGCCATCTCCTCTGTCATCCTCTTCTCCTCCTGCCCCCAATCCCTCCCAGCATCAGTCTTTTCCAATGAGTCAACTCTTCGCATGAGGTGGCCAAAGTACTTGAGTTTCAGCTTTAGCATCAGTCCTTCCAAAGAACACCAGGGCTGATCTCCTTCAGAATGGACTGGTTGGATCTCCTTGCAGTCCAAGGGACTCTCAGGAGTCTTCTCCAACACCACAGTTCAAAAGCATCAATTCTTCGGCACTCAGCCTTCTTCACAGTTCAACTCTTACATCCACACATGACTACTGGAAAAACCATAGCCTTGGAATGGTGCATAAGTGGAACCTGGGTGCCCAGAGTTTCATCAGTGAGGCTAGTTAGCTTTCTGGTGATCTCTTATAGTAAGTGAAAGATTTTGGGTGAGTTTAAGTAAAATAAAGCATTAAGTTGCATTTCAGCAGGTTCTAAGAGTTCACAAAATATTCTCATATGTTTTTAGTCCTTACACCCCTGTGAAGGCAGACAGTATCCTCCCCATTCTCATACATTTCCCTATTCTCTGAACCCATTTGGAAACTATGTGGAGAATTGAATTTCTAGGATTGATTGTCTGCAGAAGACCTGTACAGCCCAAACACTGTTTCTTTCCTCTCCATATATCTAGGATCTTCTTATCCTCACCAGCTTCAAAAACTTTGCTACTTTGGGAGATGTGTCAACATCCAAGGACTGTAACACGTGCCCCTCTGTTGATAGTGGGGGAAACTGGGTATTGGGCACAGGAAGATACATGGGAAATTTGCTGTGAACCTCAAACTGCTCTGAACTTTTTATAAGAGGCATTGTTAAAATACCATCCCATATATATTATCATTCCTGTTACTGCTGCAAATCCTACACTGTTTCCCTCCACCCTCCCACGCCCAGATAGCCTAACGCCACTTGAATCACAGTAACCAGACGTTTTCTTCTGAGCCACTTCAACCTTTCAGGATACTGGGATGTGCAAAGACTGGGGACTATAAGGTGCATTTATGAAAGCAGTAAAATGAAATAGGTAATTTCAAAGCTTAAGACTTTTAGGCTACACCAAGAAATTAATGATTTTTAAACACAGATCCAACTGTTTACCAAGACATTAAATTTCTTGCAAAATACCTGATACTCATTATGTAACACTGGTTATAAACAACCTTAACTGCCTTCAAGGATTCCTTGACCCTAAACTCACAGATAAACAGCTTTCAAGACCCAAGACTATTTAAATATACTTAACAACTTTCACATACTAAAAAGTAATGATTCTGGTACAATATTATAAAAATTCATACTGCATCATACCCTTGGCTCAATCAGTGAGGATAGTAAAACTTTTTACTTATATGTATTCCATGTTATGCAGGAAGTGTTATTTATAAATTACATTCACAGGCACATATTTTCTTTCTTCTGGTTACAATACATAGTAGAAATATTAAAAACTCACTATAGTATGGGTAGAAGATGCAAAGCAAAAATAAGATGAAATGCGAAAAGAAAACTGATATTAAGATTAGCATTTTATAAGCAAGTCAAGACCTGAGAAAATGGAATTTCTGCAACATTTTTAATCTGTAAACTGAACTTTTTATCATGCACAAAGGCCTATGAAATAAGCTTTCTTAGATTAGACCCAGTTTGGCCAAATGAAAATAGAAAATCAGGATTGTTTTTTGTACAGGAAAGTCTTCAATAAACCCAAGGAATGTTTTTCACAAGACACAGGCTGGACCCTAAGGTTTGCATCCAAGAGGCCAGGCTGTTGATTTGACTTAATCTTGTCGCACCAAGATTTGCCAAGGAAAGATAAAAGTCAACCAAGACAGTACATTTCAATTGTTTATTAACCAGATTACAAAAACAATCCTGGTAAATACCTGAAAGGAAGGGAAAAAAAACCATTAAACATAATAATTAAAAATTAACATATACCAGGAGTTATCAATACTAATTGTTTCCACTTTTAAGTAGAAAAAAAACAACAACAGGCTTTTTCTTCTCTCCATATAGTCCTCAAAAGGGAAAACCAAATCAACTGTGATCATATTACATGGTTGATTTTCCCCCACTAAATGCCAACTCTTACCAGCATTTAGATCAATTTACTCTAGCATTAAGGAAACTTCTTTCTGGATGTAGTTGCTCACCTTAGTTCATCCTTCTAATAAGCCTGTTGATCTGGTCTTCCCTGTTGCCAGCATCTCCACCTTCTACAAAATGGGTGGTCTTTTTCTTCATTCCACCTCGTGGAGAAGACAATTTAAAGGGCCACAGGAAGTTGTTTGCTTCTTTGAAACGTTTTCCAACAGTATAGATCTCATGAATCAGATCCTCCATGCAAATGATTCCATATTTCCCTGAATGTGTTCAAGATTATTTAAGGTTATTAAAATTGTTTATTTTGAGACTATTACATTTTAAGGCATTAAAGAGTATAGGCTGTCACAGAGTTAATGGTAAATCAAGAGTGAAATTAACAAGGAAATATAAGGCTTTACATACAAAGATACAGCTCAAGCCAGTGAAATCACATCTTCCATTTTTTCATAAACAATATAGGGAATAAGGGAAATTTCTTAAAGAGTAAGAATAGCCAGATTATTCTCAAGACACCAAAAAACAGCTTGTCTGATACAATAAATTTTATAATAAAAAGGCAGAACTTACCAAGAGATCGAGCAATCAATGCATTGTCTGTCAGGGCAATTCGCTTTTTGTTGATTTTGCCATAACCANTTTGGAAACTATGTGGAGAATTGAATTTCTAGGATTGATTGTCTGCAGAAGACCTGTACAGCCCAAACACTGTTTCTTTCCTCTCCATATATCTAGGATCTTCTTATCCTCACCAGCTTCAAAAACTTTGCTACTTTGGGAGATGTGTCAACATCCAAGGACTGTAACACGTGCCCCTCTGTTGATAGTGGGGGAAACTGGGTATTGGGCACAGGAAGATACATGGGAAATTTGCTGTGAACCTCAAACTGCTCTGAACTTTTTATAAGAGGCATTGTTAAAATACCATCCCATATATATTATCATTCCTGTTACTGCTGCAAATCCTACACTGTTTCCCTCCACCCTCCCACGCCCAGATAGCCTAACGCCACTTGAATCACAGTAACCAGACGTTTTCTTCTGAGCCACTTCAACCTTTCAGGATACTGGGATGTGCAAAGACTGGGGACTATAAGGTGCATTTATGAAAGCAGTAAAATGAAATAGGTAATTTCAAAGCTTAAGACTTTTAGGCTACACCAAGAAATTAATGATTTTTAAACACAGATCCAACTGTTTACCAAGACATTAAATTTCTTGCAAAATACCTGATACTCATTATGTAACACTGGTTATAAACAACCTTAACTGCCTTCAAGGATTCCTTGACCCTAAACTCACAGATAAACAGCTTTCAAGACCCAAGACTATTTAAATATACTTAACAACTTTCACATACTAAAAAGTAATGATTCTGGTACAATATTATAAAAATTCATACTGCATCATACCCTTGGCTCAATCAGTGAGGATAGTAAAACTTTTTACTTATATGTATTCCATGTTATGCAGGAAGTGTTATTTATAAATTACATTCACAGGCACATATTTTCTTTCTTCTGGTTACAATACATAGTAGAAATATTAAAAACTCACTATAGTATGGGTAGAAGATGCAAAGCAAAAATAAGATGAAATGCGAAAAGAAAACTGATATTAAGATTAGCATTTTATAAGCAAGTCAAGACCTGAGAAAATGGAATTTCTGCAACATTTTTAATCTGTAAACTGAACTTTTTATCATGCACAAAGGCCTATGAAATAAGCTTTCTTAGATTAGACCCAGTTTGGCCAAATGAAAATAGAAAATCAGGATTGTTTTTTGTACAGGAAAGTCTTCAATAAACCCAAGGAATGTTTTTCACAAGACACAGGCTGGACCCTAAGGTTTGCATCCAAGAGGCCAGGCTGTTGATTTGACTTAATCTTGTCGCACCAAGATTTGCCAAGGAAAGATAAAAGTCAACCAAGACAGTACATTTCAATTGTTTATTAACCAGATTACAAAAACAATCCTGGTAAATACCTGAAAGGAAGGGAAAAAAAACCATTAAACATAATAATTAAAAATTAACATATACCAGGAGTTATCAATACTAATTGTTTCCACTTTTAAGTAGAAAAAAAACAACAACAGGCTTTTTCTTCTCTCCATATAGTCCTCAAAAGGGAAAACCAAATCAACTGTGATCATATTACATGGTTGATTTTCCCCCACTAAATGCCAACTCTTACCAGCATTTAGATCAATTTACTCTAGCATTAAGGAAACTTCTTTCTGGATGTAGTTGCTCACCTTAGTTCATCCTTCTAATAAGCCTGTTGATCTGGTCTTCCCTGTTGCCAGCATCTCCACCTTCTACAAAATGGGTGGTCTTTTTCTTCATTCCACCTCGTGGAGAAGACAATTTAAAGGGCCACAGGAAGTTGTTTGCTTCTTTGAAACGTTTTCCAACAGTATAGATCTCATGAATCAGATCCTCCATGCAAATGATTCCATATTTCCCTGAATGTGTTCAAGATTATTTAAGGTTATTAAAATTGTTTATTTTGAGACTATTACATTTTAAGGCATTAAAGAGTATAGGCTGTCACAGAGTTAATGGTAAATCAAGAGTGAAATTAACAAGGAAATATAAGGCTTTACATACAAAGATACAGCTCAAGCCAGTGAAATCACATCTTCCATTTTTTCATAAACAATATAGGGAATAAGGGAAATTTCTTAAAGAGTAAGAATAGCCAGATTATTCTCAAGACACCAAAAAACAGCTTGTCTGATACAATAAATTTTATAATAAAAAGGCAGAACTTACCAAGAGATCGAGCAATCAATGCATTGTCTGTCAGGGCAATTCGCTTTTTGTTGATTTTGCCATAACCACGCTTGTAGATCAATTCATTTACAGACTTCAGATTTGGGTACCTAAATACAAAAAGAAAAACAGGCATAAATGACCAAATAAGACTATCACTGTCAAAACCTCTATAATTCGTTTATCAAAAAAGAAGTCAAAGACACCTACCCCCATGCAATGTATGGCTCCACAATTCTCAGCATATTAATTGATGCCTTGTTGAGCTTTACAAAGGTGCCGTTGAAGATCTGCCGGAGGCGAAGGAGCTGCAGCACCTTACGAACCTTTGGGCTCACACCGTTGATACTGCAAGGAAAAAACAGAAAATTCCTTTAGCTTTCATCAAACCTTTTACAATAAAAAGACAGAGAACTAACATTTTGGGGCAACACATCACACCCAAATGGGAATAATCTCCTGTTACAAGACCACTCTTTCCTTTAGTTATAGCTGTATTCCATCACCTGTCAACTTGCCTACCCTTCAAGGAAACAGTCTTTTGATATGTATTTTTCATATTCAAAAACTTCCCCAATGCTCTTATTACTTCCTTTTGTATAGATCTGTTTTAAGTTATTCTCCAGGACACTGAACTCAAGTGCTCAGAGAATGGACACATGCTTTGGGCACAGGGCTTATCATCACTAAAATACTCCCCCACCCCATTCCACTTACCATTCAAGTTTCTGTTCCAGTGTATGAGAACCAAGGTCCCCACAAATGTAAATTCTGCTAAGTGGACAGCTTTTCCTTTAAAAATAGAACCCAATAAAAACTGAACTTACCCTCTGATCCTGATGACAAACGCCAATTTGGGTTCCGCGGGTACATAGAAGTTGCCGGCTTTTCGTGCCNGATAATTGGACTGTGAATAAAGCTGAGTGCTGAAGAATCGATGCTTTTGATCTGTGGTGTTGGAGAAGACTCTTGAGAGTCCCTTGGACTACAAGGAGATCCATCAGTCCATTCTAAAGGAGATCAGTCCTAGGTGTTCATTGGAAGGACTGATGCTAAAGCTGAAACTCCAGTACTTTGGCCACCTCATGTGAACAGTTGACTCATTGGAAAAGACCCTGATGCTGGGAGGGATTGGGGGCAGGAGGAGAAAGGGAACGACAGAGGATGAGATGGCTGGATGGTATCACCGACTTGATGGACATGTGTCTGAGTGAACTCCGGGAGTTGGTGATGGACAGGGAGGCCTGGCATGCTGCGATTCATTGGGTTGCAAAGAGTTGGACACGACTGAGTGACTGAACTGAACTGAACTGTGGGCAGGAGGTGCTTGTGGGAGTCCTGGGGGGCTGGACCAAGGGATGTCAGGAGGCAGGGTGTGAGGCAAACATGGCAGGCTGGGAAGCTGCCATTTCATTGACTTTGCAAAGGACAGCCTTAGAGGGTTCCTGAGCCTGCGAATGATAAGATCGCATCTGTGTTTTGGGAATGAAAGCTGGTGTTGAATGTTGAAGGTGAACTGAGAGAAAGAGAGGCAGGCAGCTGACCAGCCATTCAGAGGGCCCGAATCACTCTAGGCAAAGCTCTCTTGACAGCAGTGGAGACAGGGGTGGACGGCACAAGCTGATGTGAGGTCACCGTGGGGCAAGAGGTTTCGGTTGGGGGTGAAGAATAAGTTGCTGTTGATCACGCCAAACCTCTGTTTGTCCATCTCAAGCCATGATTTGTGAGGAATGGTTCCTGCGGGCCTTGAAGCCCTGCAGACCTTCCTGGTAACCTCCCCCTGAAGGTCACTGGCGGTGAGACATCTGAGGGATGAGGCAAGCTTGCACAATCGGATTTTTCACCTGGGCCCAACCCAAGGTCTGCTAACTTCCGTGGGAGGGAGGCACTGGAAGCTTTGGAGAACTAGCTTCCAATTCCGTCCAGGAGGAGAGTTCTGAGTTAGTCTGACTCATCCATGGAGTCCTGGGTCCTGCCCACAGAGGGGCAGGCTGCTGTGAGAGCCACGTCCTGACCGAGGTGGGTTCTCATCTGTAATGAGACAAGCTCCTCATTCACTGCATCACTGGCCACTTTTTGCCTTGGGTGCTGCTTAATAAACATAAATTCCTTTAATCCACATTCTAACATTTTATAAAACTGCTTTCCTCTCATTTTGCTCTCAAATTTTGATAAAAATAAATCAGTTGGTTTTCTGGTCTATTAGTGCTTGCCACTTGATGTGTCTCTCTTTGTAATCTGAGCCATTCTTTTCTTCTCGGACAACTGTCGGGTCCTTCTGAGTGCCTCAGCATCAGCCTTTTTTCACTCACTGATGTGGATACCTGTTGGAGCCTTTCAACTGGAAAGTCACGTTGCTCAATTCTGTTCACTTCACTTAGTTGCCCTCATCAGATACCTTGCTCTAATGCTTCAGCAGGTTTAGGACTTTGGATCTTTGACTGCCATTGCGAAAGGGTTTGGTTGGGAAGGAGGGCATGGAAATAAATGAGCGTGTGCTCAGGTCCTTGTGTTTAAAAAGAGCTATTTTATGGAGGTAAGTATTTTGAGCTATTTTAAGTATTTTTAGAAAACTCCATCAGAAACTGAGGCTCACATCACTCATTATTAGAGAAATGCAAATCAAAACTACAATGAGGTATTACCTCACACCAGTCAGAATGGCCATCATCAAGAAGTCTACAAACAAACAAACAAACAAAAAGTCTACAAACAATAAATACTGGAGAGGATGTGGAAAGAAGGGAACCTCCTATACTATTGATAGGAATGTAAACTGGTACAGCCTCTATGAAGAATGCTATGGAAGTTCCTTAAAAAACTAAAAACAGAGTAACCTATGATCTAGCAGTCCCACTCTTGGGCATGTATCCAGTGAAAACCGTAACTCACAGTGGTTAAGACTCTGCACGCCCAAAGCAGGGGGCCCAGGGCTTGATACCTGGTCAGGAAACTAGATCCCACATGCAACAACTACAGATTCTGCATGCTGCAGCTAAGACCCAGCACAGCCAAAGAAACAAAACAAAACACGTGCACCCTTGTGTTCATTTCACCACTATTTACAATAGCCAAGATACGGAAGCGACCTAAATGTCCACCAACAGATGAACAGATAAAGACCCCCCCCCCCACACACACACACAGTGGAATACTACTCAGTCATAGAAAAGAACGAAAATACTTCCATTTGCAGCTACATGGATGGACCTGCAGATTATCATACCAAGAGAAGTAATTCAGATAGAAAAAGACAAATATCACATGATATCACTCATATGTGGCATCTAAAAAAAATCATACAAGTGAACTAATTTATAAAATAGAAACAGACCCATAGAAATCGAAAATAAACTTATGGTTACCAAAAAGGAAATGTGGTGGGGAACAATAAATTAGGAGTTTGGGATTAACATATACGCACTTCTATAAATAAAACAGATAACCAACAAGGACCTACTGTTTTGCACAGGGAACACTACTCAATATTCTATAATACCTAAATGGGAAAAGAATCCAAAAAAGAATGGAAGAAAAAAAAGAAACTGTTGATTGTCCATCCTAATACCAAATAGGCTAACTGGAAATAGTAGGCTAGTTAGCATCACCAGTACCTAGAATAATGCCTGGAACCTAAAAAGTACTCAACAAATACTTGGAGAATACATACTACAGAACTTTGATGCTGCTCTTTAATCGCTGTGATGTGTGTGCACATGACCGGGGCAATGAGTGTGGTGAGAAAGTACGGACTTACAGTTCAAGGACGCCTGGGTTCCACCCTTGACCCTACCCAAGCCAAGCAAGTGAGTCTGAGGCTCGCCTTTCTCCTCCACACACGACATGCAGTGAAGATGAGACTTCATGATGCTGGTAACTGTAATACTAATTAACAGCTACTAGTTCTCACACCTTTCCAAGTACTTCCTATGTATTCTCTCAACTATTCCACACAACCGCCCTATGAAGTGGATGATATTCACATCTCATCTTACAGACGAGGACAGGAGATTCAGAGAAGTGAGGTTATTCACCCCAAGTGCCCCACTACAGAGTAAGGAAGGCAGGTTAAGATTCACACTCCANGCCAAGATACGGAAGCGACCTAAATGTCCACCAACAGATGAACAGATAAAGACCCCCCCCCCCACACACACACACAGTGGAATACTACTCAGTCATAGAAAAGAACGAAAATACTTCCATTTGCAGCTACATGGATGGACCTGCAGATTATCATACCAAGAGAAGTAATTCAGATAGAAAAAGACAAATATCACATGATATCACTCATATGTGGCATCTAAAAAAAATCATACAAGTGAACTAATTTATAAAACAGAAACAGACCCATAGAAATCGAAAATAAACTTATGGTTACCAAAAAGGAAATGTGGTGGGGAACAATAAATTAGGAGTTTGGGATTAACATATACGCACTTCTATAAATAAAACAGATAACCAACAAGGACCTACTGTTTTGCACAGGGAACACTACTCAATATTCTATAATACCTAAATGGGAAAAGAATCCAAAAAAGAATGGAAGAAAAAAAAGAAACTGTTGATTGTCCATCCTAATACCAAATAGGCTAACTGGAAATAGTAGGCTAGTTAGCATCACCAGTACCTAGAATAATGCCTGGAACCTAAAAAGTACTCAACAAATACTTGGAGAATACATACTACAGAACTTTGATGCTGCTCTTTAATCGCTGTGATGTGTGTGCACATGACCGGGGCAATGAGTGTGGTGAGAAAGTACGGACTTACAGTTCAAGGACGCCTGGGTTCCACCCTTGACCCTACCCAAGCCAAGCAAGTGAGTCTGAGGCTCGCCTTTCTCCTCCACACACGACATGCAGTGAAGATGAGACTTCATGATGCTGGTAACTGTAATACTAATTAACAGCTACTAGTTCTCACACCTTTCCAAGTACTTCCTATGTATTCTCTCAACTATTCCACACAACCGCCCTATGAAGTGGATGATATTCACATCTCATCTTACAGACGAGGACAGGAGATTCAGAGAAGTGAGGTTATTCACCCCAAGTGCCCCACTACAGAGTAAGGAAGGCAGGTTAAGATTCACACTCCAGGCTACGGTATTTACGACAGAGCCTCAGACGTGCTGGCTATTATCACTGTGTTCAATAAAACTGAGAAACAATGTCCTGATAAACAATATCTTTATTTTTTCCTTTCTGGTACCCATAATCTATGAAAACAAGGTACCAATAGAGAAGGATTGAAAGGATCCACTGGTGAATCCTTTAAAAAGTGAAGTGGCTCCTTGGATAGGTTATGCACACATGTCTTTTAGCACTAACATTCTGCTGTTCAAAGGTCCTTCCTCTCCCCAGCAGTTTTCAAACTATAGAAACCCAACTCAACCGTTTTCCAAGAGCTCACAAGATAGCTTTAGGACTCAGATTTTCTCTCACCTCTGATATGTACCCATTGATTCCATTTGGATTCCACAAGATGACTGCCAGAGGCCTCAGGCTTACACCAGCTCCTGTGGAAACAAGGCCTCTTTTCAGTAATTCTCACAAAAATTTTGCAGTCGAATCTCTCACTGCATCTGATGATCCCACACCCACAGCCTTGGGTGGAAGTCTGTCTACATGACATTATATACACTTGAAAGAGCGAACAAGATGGTTTCTCCCCAAACAATCAAACTGCTGAGTTGAGGAGACAGAGAAAGGGATGGTGAACAGTAAAAACAGATGTTCCTGTGAGGTGATCCGGAGGTGGGGCTGAGAGCTGGGGCACTGAAGCAAGATGGAGAGGATCAGCGGGCCTCAGACCCTCAGTTAAGAACCACAGGCTCGTACAACTTCCCGTGCGGGGTTGGGGGCACTATTCACGATGCAGAGTCTGGATGAGCAGCCCACTGTGTGAAATGCCCAAGTCCCACTTCAACTAGAGCAAATCTGTCCTGATGGGATCCAGTGCCTTGAGTTGCTATTGGTCAGTCTCTGGGCTGCACTTTCTGTAACTGAGGCAGGGAGCTCACCTGCTCTCCCCCATCTCCTCGGGGTAAGTCAAGAAAGGCACAGTGAACGTTTGGTGTGTGACTGAGTGAATATACTGGCTACAGGGTGCTTGTGGAGGCTACAAAGAAGAACCCGAGGTTTTCCACTCCACATTCTCTCCACTCACGGTTCTGGCAACCACCATGTGTGCGGCCACCGATTTAATGGCGGTTTGAATGGCTGGACCACACTCCCCCCACCACCCAAATGAGAACAGAGATTGTATCTGGCTTTACACTGTGACAACCATATAATGTTCAATCAATACTTGTTGATTTTGGCTGACTCTATAAAGTTAACAATGCATTTTTAAATTATATAAATAATACACAAATGGGTATCGGTTGGAAAAATACTCTAACATTACAGAAAAGGCTAAGAATTCTCTGACCAATCCCTAATCTCAAATACTCCTCTTCTGGCAAAGTGACTCCCCTTCTGGCAAATATCATTTTAGTTTTTTGTAAGTGAGGTTTACTTACGTACAGTTTTGTGGAAATGCACGATACTGTTTTAAGACTTATACCCAGTTCCGCCCCGTGTCCTCCAGCAGTTACATCTTACATAACTATAGAACAAACCAGGAAATGACACTGGTACAAAGCAGGTATATAGTTCTGTGCCATTTTATCACATGCAGATTTGTGTGTCTGCAACCACAGTCAAGATACAGAGTTATTTCTTCCATAAGTTATTTTAATTATTCCATCAGCTACTCTTTTGTATGGTCCTACCTCCACCTCCCCCCTACTATTCCCAAACTTCTGCCAACCACTAATCTTTTCTCTATAATTCTATCATTTGGAGACGGAATTATACAAATGGAATTATAAATTATATTAAATGCAACCATATAGTATTTGACCCTCTGAGATTGTTTTTGTTCACTCAACATTGTGCCTTTGAAATGGAACCTTTCTCTTTTTTTTAAATTAACATAAATGATACTTTGTTACACATAAGCTTTGTAACTAGACCATGTATCCCAGACTCTTACCTTCATATTCCAACATAGCTAAGCCACTGTAACTGTCACATGATGTTCCATGGAGCAGTTTCATCATGCTTTCGTAATTCCCCTACTGACTGTTGCCTATGAGTTCTCTCCCCTCAAGAGGCTGCTTACAGTGTAGCCGCTTTCCTAGGCTATTTCATATACAGGTCCACATCTGTGAGTCGTGCTTAACTAGAGCCAGAAAAGCAGATACTGGGGAAAGGGTGCCCCAAAAGAGAGTCCACAGGGGAGTCTCAAATCTTTAAACAAGGCATGTGATCAAGTTCTTATGGTTCTTGAATCTCTTTTGCTTAACACTTTTGCTAGGAGGTAAGGTGTCTTCCCACCACCTAGAAACATGAATGAAGCTGAGGTGACAGAGGAGAAAAATCAATATTTTCCCAGTTGCCCACCATTGTTAAGTGAATAAATTCCATGGCAATGACTTCTGCCCCCCACATTCTAGATCCTCTAAAGACACCCCCTGCTGCAAAAGACACAGGAGCAGATGACAGAAGGCTGATAGCCTTTGCCTTCTCTGCAAATAAGACCATCTCTCTGTGTGACGAGTGGGTGGAAAAGATGTCCCACAGCCCCGTGATGAAGCACTGATGCCGAGGGCCTCGAGGGAACAGGGTGGCAGTGAGACCCTGGGAATTCTCCTGTGAGACAACTCAAGTTACAAGCTCTCAGCCCCATCCTGACAGAACTTGACCATGGTTTCCAGGCCAGAAAGCTTTGGCAAGCCCTAAGCCCCAAACTCTGGTACTCGGGCCAGACTGATTTGTGAAGACTCAAATCCTTCTCCGCCTCCTCCCTTCCCGTGCCATGCTCTGAGCCTTCTGTACAAAATCCTGGGCCTGTTACTCCTGTCTGGGAGGCTCAGAATTAAAAAAAATTTTTTTTTTATTCTTTGGGAAAAAAAGGCAGGGGGCGCTTATGTTAATAGACAAACCAGGAATCTAAACTGAAAGCAGAGGCCATGTAAACAAAACCCTTTTATGTGGTGGCTCCAAATGAGTTTACTTTAACAAAAACAGGACAAGTAAATAAGTGAGGTTTACAAATATAAACTGCAAAGTTGCTGAAGTGTGAGATAAATTGTCTAAAGCCCTTCTGTTTAAATTCTATGGCCTGGCATTTCTCCTTTTGAGTTTCTATCAGAGAGAATCTGGGGTGGAGAGAATGTTCTGTACAAGAGAAAAGAATTTCTCAGAGTGGGGCCAAGCAATGATCTGATTAGGGGACTTCCTGCAGGGACCTGCCAGGGTTGGGCCCTCCTCCATCTCAGGGCATAGGGAGACACCTGGCTGGTGGCAGCACCTGAGTACTCCCACCCCATGGAGGGGACTCTTCTAAACATCTTGTTCTGCCAGTGTGACCCCAGAGAGCAATGTTGTGCTGGAGGTGGGTAGGGATAACAAGAAAAATTCCATCAGATGTCACTGTTACTTGAAGGGAAATCTCCTTTTATCCACCAAGAAGCAGAGGGTGTGCCCAGCAGGTGGAATTCATTACGAAGACTAGTGTCCCTGCCAGCAGGATTGGTGACCTGGCATTCAACCACTCTCCCAGGGAAAAAAGTCTAAACATGGCATGAGATTTCATCTGGGTGGTTCTGAGACAGTCAGCCGGATCTGGAGGTGGGGGTAGGGGGTCAAACCAGTACAAGGACTGTGGGAAGAAGGCAAAGAATGGTGGGGTAGGGAGGGGGGTGGTAAGAAGACCCGTGTGCCCTGGTGTGCTAGTGAATGTTTCAACATCTTGCAGACGGGGGAAGAGTCCTGATTTGTTTCTGGATTTCCATGGAGTAAATACTTCCAGCAAGGGCAATTTCAAGTCACCAGTGGGAAGTCACTTGACTCACAAAACTCTTGAAAATTTGACAATCCAGCTCTCCCTAGCTGGTATGAGCTGGCTCCAGCCAAGCAATGCGTGCATGGTGCAGGAAGTGGATCGCAAAAACTTGGGATGGGAGGCAAAGTGGGAAGACTAAAGTCTGAACTATTTTCCCAGTGATTTAGAATGCCCTATGTTTCTTTTCTTTTTTTTTTTTTTTTAATAACGCTGAGAATGTTTGCTCAACATCTGCCTGCTCTTTTAGACTCAATGGCTGGACGGCATTTCTCTGGGTTATTGATACATTCTATGCCTGGCATGTAAGAGGGGCTCAAAACATTTTCTGATTGGTCTAAAGGTCTGATGGATGCTATAATTTATAAGAGTACCCACTATGTCCAATGCACTGGACTAAGTCCTTGACAGGATGTATCTATCTATCTTTACTGCCAGCTTCTCAAATCACGATAGGTGGATCACATGGAGAATTGACCACATTTAAGTTTACCTGGGCTGTGCCCCAGATCTTCATTTAAGCAGCCTTTCCACATGGATCTTGTACAAACTGAAATTTTACAACCACTTCCTGGTGGAGGAGATCTTATTACCATTATATAGATGAGGCAACTGAAACCAGTAACTTTCCCAAGGTTGTACATTAGATAACCAGTCCAGGACACCCAGTTAGATATGCCAGCTGTCAATATTAACCAGTAGACTAGATGGGTTTCCATATAACAAAACTGAGTAATTAGATGAATGAATGAGTGAGTGCATGACAGATCTCTCCACACCAAATATTCACTGTGGAATTCAAAACGTGAACGCCAAAGAAGAAGCCAATAGGGGTCAATTATGCTAATCTGGGGGCAAGGTGATGAGGCTTAAAGTAAAGATGCTGAAAGCAGAATGTAAGACACTGTGGTAATGATTCAGTGTTTAGCTATGTATCAAGGACTGTGTGAATTTTGCATCACTGCTTCACTTAATCTGTGTAACAACTCAACAGGAGAAATGCTGTCATCCATGCTTTACAGCGTGTGATTCAGAGAGAAGAACTCATTGAGTTCACCGTTAGGAAGCAGAACAGCTGGGACTAGAACTCTAGATTCCTGAGTCTGTGCTCCTTGGCTTCTGATAAATAGGGATTCAAACCTATGCACTGGGACTAAAGCGGAAGGTCAAGGCCACCCTGAGGGAGGGTGGAGGCAAGTCTTGGGAGTGGGCTTCCTGACAGGTCTAGCAAGGGGGACCTTCAGCAGTGACTGGGAGAAGTTGAGTGGAGGACAGAGGTGCCATGAGCACTGGGAACGTGAGCTTGTGTGTATCTGGTTCTGGGAAGATGTCACTGAGGCTGGGGCATCCACAACGCTTGTATGAACAGATGCTAACTGCTGGTGAAATATTTTCTGACAGCTCTTCAGGAGTCTAGGTCCTCAATTTTGTCTTATCTCACAGCCATGTGCAGGTCAAAGGAAGCTTGGAGCATCTCTTCTTGGAACTGAGGTCATTTCTTGGAGAGGAAGGTCATCAGTGGTGATTAAAACCTCAAAATAAAAAGGAAGTGCCTTCTGAAGAATGTTCTGTAATTTTCCCCCCTTCCTCTTCTTCATCTTTCCCACTCACAGTTGTGCACAGAGCTAATGACAAAAGGATGAAAACAAAAGACTTGTTGGCCGGAAGAAGCACATATTTGTGCGGTGGGGAGCACTGAGTTGGAGAGCTTGCCTTCTGCTGGGAAGACAGCCTCCCCGGGAATCATTCTTCTCGAGTACGAGGGTTTGGAATGAATGCAACATGATATAATTAATAAGCAGATCAGTGTCTGCACACAGCCTTTCTTTAAAGAATGTCTGGGGTTCTGTGGGTGGGAAGAAGCCAGGACAGCTGGCTAAGGGTGAAGAGGGAGGGGCATCCACCCAGGGACTCTGCCAAGGCCGTGCTCTTCATTGACTTGCTCTAGTCCTGGTCTTTCCCAAAGCACAGGAGTCGGGGTGGGGCAGGTGGGCAGTTTTCCTGCATCACCACTGGGCTTATAAACTGGTCTAATCCCTCTGGAGGGAAAATGGGTAAAATGCCACCACCTCTAATGAGTGCCCACTGCTGACTATCATAAACCACGAGGGTTTTGGAGCTGTTTGTTACTGTAGTATTATTTAGCCCCATCCTGACTGAAGTAGTAAATAATGATGGACATTTAGGCAAAAGATATTTGCACCTACAAAAGAACCTTATGTGCCTCTAAAATTAGGAGATAGTTGCACATTTGTAAACAACAACAAAAAAGAAACTTTTCTTGGTCACACAGCATAGCACTGGGACTTCAGCTCCTGACCGAGGATTGAACCTGTGCTCCTTGCATTGGAAACACAGAGTCTTCACCACTGGACCACCGGGGAAGTCCCAGATAGTTGCACATGTATTCATGTGTAAGGTTCCCTGAAATGTATTTTCAAATAGAAAAGCCATGAGAGCAAGCAGCACTCAGGGCGTGGTTCTCCTTCGCCAATCTAGACGAGTGGGCCGGAGGTGCCGTGGGCATCTGAAGACGCTGCATGATCCCCCTCCCCTCCCTTGGCACCTTGTCTCAGGGCAGTGCAAGGGCCCTGACCCTCACATGCGCTGCTTCATGACCTCAGCTTCTCAGCAGCGCTCATCTGCACAGCACCACAAACACCCAGGAAATCACAGCCTCTGGATGTCTTACCTTCACTCTATACCTCGCAACATGCGTCACGCATGGCGCTCCCAGCACCATCACCATCTCACTGGGCGCTGAGAGGCAGGGAAAGGGCCTTAGGGGTTTGGGAAGATAGCTTCCCCAGCTCCCTGTGTGGCTTCTTTTTTTCCTGTCGCTCACTGAGGCACCTGGCAGCCCAGGATTTGTGAAAAGATGGATCACGTGGGCTGCCCCTTCCCACAACTCTCTTTAACTCCTGTTGTCCCCAGACACCACTGCTGCCACTTTGAAGTGAACCTTATCTCAGTCTTTGGCACTCTCATCCCTTTCAACAATACTGATGGCTAAAGTGACTGGCGTTTGG
The DNA here is from genome assembly GCA_006410875.1 of Neotragus pygmaeus. Classification (NCBI taxonomy): domain Eukaryota; kingdom Metazoa; phylum Chordata; class Mammalia; order Artiodactyla; family Bovidae; genus Neotragus; species Neotragus pygmaeus. The sequence goes on along the minus strand of SJYV01037343.1, from coordinate 966,555 downwards.
TGTGGTTTACTTTCCCAATGCTCGTGGCATTGTATAGGCAAGATGTGTGCCATCGGGGTTTGCTTATGCCACAGCCAAGCACTTGGGCTTAGTCGCTCAGTCGTGTCTGACTCTTTGCAACCTGATGGACTGCAGCCCTCCAGGTTCCTCTGTGCATGGGGATTCTCCAGACAAGAGTACCAGAGTGGGTTGCCTTACCCTCCTCCATGGGTTCTTCCCAACCCAGGGATTGAACCCAGGTCTCCCGCATTGCAGGCGGATTCTTTGCTGACTGAGGTACCAGCGAAGCCCTATTTATTAATAAATGCAGGTCTCCTTGGCCTTAGGAAGACTTAAAATAATACTAACATTAACTGCAGGTGGCACTATTGGTAAAGAACCCAGCTGCCAATGCAGGAGATGTAAGAGACGCTGGTTCGATCCCTGGGTTGGAAAGATCCCCCGGAGAGGGGAATGACAACCCACTCAGTGTTCTTGCCTGGAGAAGCCTATGGACAGCAGCGCCTGGTGGGCTGTGGTCCATGGGGTTGCAAAGAGCTGGACACGACTGAGACGACTTAGCACACTACTACTACTGATAGTAATCATTGAGCTGGGCCCCCGCTAAGCACTCCCTGGATAATCAGACTCAGCCCTCTCTCTGTCTCTTTGAAGGAGCAAGCGAATGACCTGCATTCTGCAGACGAAGATGCTGAATGCTAGGATGTGAAGCCAATGAGCCAAGGTCACTTAGTTTGGAAGGGATAATGCTGAGACTGCAATCCCCATATCTTGGCCTCTGGATTTTGAGCTATCATTCACCACTCTGGGTCCTGGGCTTCTTAGTGGTGAGGCGTGTGCTTTGACACAGTCCTCACTCCCCACCACGAGCTCTCACTGGATCTGAGTCAGTAGAGGCAATGGGAGAGAAGAAATTAAGAACTAAATCATCAAAGGCATCAACCTCAGCCTGGCTCTCTCTTGGAGCTTCCCAAAGTCAGATGGCCCAGTGCCTGCCTGGCTGGCCATGAGCCATCCCTCCAATCATTCAATGGATCAAACACATCTTCCGCCTACACCTATCAGGTATTCTGCGTTATTACACAAGGTGGATTTCAAATGGAACACACAGGGACCCATTCTTCCCCTCCTGTATAAGCCCTTTCCCTCTCCAACAGTGTTATAAAAAATGAAATGTGGCCAAAATGCCAATAACCTAGCAGCCCTGCCCACAACCGGTCCTTTTCTCTTTGTCCTGAAGTCTCTCTCTCTCCCAAGAGCCAGTGGACAAAGAGCAGAGAAGACCATGATTTTAAATAATTTCACCTTTTCAGTTTTGCAACCTTCACAGCAAGGCCACTCACACAGCCCAGATGGAGCATCCTTGTCTCCACCCAACCAGTGAAGCTGAAAAAGCAGCTTCCTTCTCTTAGAATCAGGCCCAGACACCTTGGGATGGCCAATAGGACCCTTGATAACCTGGTCTGTGTACAGTGGTCACCGTGGACACTGCCCAGTAACTCTCTCTCTGCTGGACTTCTCTGACTTCCATCGACACACTACGTCCTTCCCAACCTCTGGGCCTCTGGCTGTATCATCTCTCCATGACCACATGAAAACTACATCCACCCGCTTACAGGAGGGGAAGAATGGGTCCCTGTGTGTTCCATTTGAAATCCACCTTGTGTAATAACGCAGAATACCTGATAGGTGTAGGCGGAAGATGTGTTTGATCCACCTGCTCGACTAGGCTAAGGGATGCCATCCTTTAGGACTGACACACAGCACACTTCCTACAGGAAACCTTGGTTGGCTCCCACCTTCTCAAAAAATCCTTGCATGGAGTAAATGTATTTCCATCCTATCTTCCCAATTCCTCAGTACTTTTTACTAAAATTATAGGGGCTGACCACAATTTGACTATTTGACCCTTTTATGGTGCTCCCTGACCTATTTATTCTTAAAAGCTTATCTATAAAACTTTGTGAAAAGAATCTCTACTTGAGAGGGAGTCTATGACATCACTGATGAGTTGACTCTCTGGCCTTTGCTGTGAGGCCCCTTTATAGGGACCCGGTGTGTTGCAGTCCACGGGGTCCCAAAGAGTCGGACACAACTTAGTGACTGGACAACAACGAATGAGGCCCCTCGAGTAAGGGCAAAATGTAGCGGTTTCTAGCGTATGTGCAAACCGAATAGAGGAATATTTTAAATTAGAGGGGATAACTGGGGTTCCTGCGATGTAACTTGCTTTTGCTTTTGTTTCCCACCCCTTGAATGTGCACACTTCAATAAATCTTCCTCATCTGTCCAAAACAAACAAAACAACCACAATGACAAAAACCAAACCAAGAGCGAGAGAGGAGATTACAGATTGCATGTCTTGTCTGATTCACTGTGCGTCCATAGCACCTTCAGTGACCAACAGGTAGCTGACTTCCCTGGTGGCTCAGGCATGAGGAATCTGCCTGCAAGGGAGGAGACACAGATTTGACCCCTGGGTCGGGAAGGTCCCCTGGAGAAGGGAATGGCTACTCACTCCAGTATCCTGGCCTGGAGAATCCCATGGACAGAGGCTATAGTCCATAGGGTCACGAAGAGTCAAACATGACTGAGCAACTAACTGTAAGAAAAAATTAGAGCATGCGTAGAAGGAAGGGGTTCGGCTGTGGGGAGGTCAGGCAGCTTCAGCGTCAGAGACAGACATGCTGGTGCCCAGTCTTATCTCTGACCCTTCTCTCCTGGGCATGCAGGGTTTCTCCGCCTCTACCAGCGAAGGCAAAATCTCCTGAGCTGGGGATCACTAGGTTTGTATTTTCTGAGGCTGAGTTTTTCGCCGCATTCCTGCTGACGGAAACTTGTGCTTTTCTCCTGGGTTTTCTCTCTACTCCTCCACCAACTCTGCCCAGAGCCCACAATCCCCACAGCCCCCCTCGTGGCCGCCTTTCCTGCTGTCATCTGAATGCATCGCTTTTGGCAAAAGCAACGCTCTTTCTGGCCGTCTTCAGATTTCCATCACTCCAAAGCTCGCCTTGCATATGTTACAGACTCACAGAGTCACCAAACACATCCCTGTCCCCTGCCCCAATCTGCCACAAGTCCAGGCCACTGACGAAGTGAGGGACCACCCCGGGGCCCGCTTGCGTGGTCGTGCCGCCGTCCCCATTCCCTCAAGAAGGAAGACACAGAGGAGGCACTGTGCCAGTCTTTGTCTGAGGAGGGCCCTCCCACCATACTGCTGCTGTTGCCATTAAGGACCGGCTAAGGACTGTTTATAGTAATTCCAATGCTTGTTGGGGGGCGGGGTGCAAAACCAAACACAACCCGCTGCGGACAGCTGCAGGGGTGCTGCGGGGCGAGGCTCAGCTCCAGTGCGCAGCCTCCCGTGGCCCCACGAGCTGCTCGCCCTGGACACGCTGAGGTCGGCCTGGGTGTGCTGGGGTCTGCCAGCGTGTGAGCCTCTTCGGGAAAGCCTGGAGTCTGTCCTTCTGCCTGTTTGGCCTCTGTTTCCCACTCTGGTTCTCTCCTCTTCCCTCCCGCCCCATTTCTCTGTGTTTCTCTCTTTGTGTGTCTGCCTCTGTCTCTCACACTTATTTTTAAGGACCATTTCAGCCTCTTAGGGCAGATGTAAAGCACCCTATAGAACAAAGAATGTGCATCTACAAAGATACAGCACTCTGCATCGCACCAGAGAACTGAGTGACTCCAAGTGGACAGGTATTTGAGCTCGTTTATCGGCTGAGGCATGCTGGCAGAGTCAGTTGAGGAGCGCACAAGATTCTCCTTGGCTGGCGCGTGACAGCTGGCGTGTGGTCACCCAGGAGCCAGGGCCACCCCTGGGCAAAGCTGCTTGCTCCTGACACGGGCTGATCCACCAGACGTCCATGCCGAGGCTTGGTCTCCGCCAGGTGAGCGTGTGCACGCTCATCCGCACGCTGAGCATCTGGTCTCATTTACAAGGCAGCGCTCCTCGTGTTCACTCAGCCTCGGTGGAGCTGTCTGGGGCACGATGCTCTCTGCGCCAGGAGAGCTGGGAACATGAGCAAGTATGCCTGGGTGTGCATGGGTCCACGCACTAGCGTGCAGCTGAAGTGCGCAGGCCTGAACAGCTCTGCATCGTGGCCAATCTTACCCTAACCAGGTGTAAACATCTGTCCCTGGCCAAGCTGTCTCTCTTCTAAACTGAGACATGCCCTCCAATCTCGGCGAGACAGGAAGAAGCCCCGGTGTTCCCAGGGCAGGGGCGGGTCTGCAGGCCCGGCTCCCTCCTGCCTCCACAAGGGCCCTGCCGCCCTCAGCCCTCCACCCTCTTGCGGGGGTCCTGAGGCCTTCAAAGAGCCTGTCCCCTTGTCCCACAGTGTCCATGTGCCGGAGCCTAACGGTTTTGGCTTCTGGGGGCTGGGTGATGGGGGACCTCCCCCACAAAGGGCCACTATTCTCTCCAAAGCCCCCGGGAAGGCAAGCGAGGGCTGGGCACAGGCAGCCCCTCCGTAGGAAGATGAAAGCCCCTCCCTCGCCACCCCGACCCCCTCCTGCTTTCACACGATGCAGGCTGGGCTCTTTGATGAAGCCAGTGGCACGAAGGGCACGGCACAGGGCTCACAGAGGCAGGGGGAGGGCCGAGACCCCCCCGCACGAGAGCCTGGGAAGAGGAAGGTGTCGGAGACTGGGAAGGCCCTCCTGGGAGCGTGCTTTCTCAGAATAAGTCCTCAGGACCGCGGAAAACATTTGGGCCTTTCTTTCTGTGCAAAGAGTGTTGCTTCACCCTTACATGATGGATTTAGCCCTCAGCCCTTGTGGGGTTACAAGAGGATCAGGGCAACCTTCAGGGCTGGCCTCCTGGGGCCCCGGCTCCAGCACCATCCCCCTCTCTCCTGTCCCCTGAGGCTAAACCCTGTTGAGCTTAGGACCTTCGTTCTGAGAACTCTGTGTCTTCTGCTTTCATCTGGACACACTTCCATTCCTCCCTCCCTCCTGAGTCCAGTGTGCAGAGCCCGGTCTCTGGGGAAGGTGGGAGGGACGGCCTTTGTATACTTCAGTCCCTTCCAGATACACACCATGAGCACTGTGTGTACATGGGATCCTTTCAGCATCTCCAAAGTCAGGTCTCAGGCCTCATCTCTTCTGGAAGTGCTGACTTTCTTTTCTTTTTATTTATTTTTTAATGATGCTGCTGAGGTAGGTGCCTCCTATGCCCACTTTCTGAAAAGTTTTTTCTTTTAATCATAAATGAGTTTCATGAAACGCTTTTTTGAAACATATAAACAACTCATACAGCTCAATATTAAAACAAACCAATCAATCAAAAAATGGCCAGGAGATCTAAGGAGACAGCTCTCCAAAGACGACATACCAATGGCAGACAGGCACATGAAAAGATGCTCGGCATTGGTAATTATTTTTTCCAGGCAAGAATACTGGAGTGGGTTGCCATTTCTTTCTCCAGGGGATCTTCCTGACCTAGGGATCGAACCTGGGTCTCCCGCATGGCAGGCAGACTCTTTACTGTCTGAGCCACAAGGGAAGCTCTCTGGTAATTATTAGAGAGTTGCAAACCAAAATTATAATGAGGTATCACCTCACGCCAATCAGAATGGCTATACTTAACAAGTCTACAAAGAATAAAGGCGGAAGAGAGTGTGGAGAAAAAGGAGCCCTCCTATACTGTTGCGTGCATGCATGCTTAGTCACTCAGTCGTATTCAACTCTCCTCTGTCCATTGCATTTTCCAGGCAAGAATACTGGAGTGGGCTGTCATTTCCTTCTCCANGTGGCACAGTGCTCGGAACACATCGCTAGCCAACCCCGAACTCAGCCCGGACCTCAGCAAAGTGCGACTGCGGCAAATAGGCCATACCACGGTGCAGGGTGACTGCGGCATACAACCCGGACCTAGGCGCAGGTCGACAGCAGCACAGAGCCCGAAATTCAGTGAAGGGGACTGTGGCACACAGCTCGGAAATCGTCACCAGCCAACTGCAGAACACAGCCCGGACCTCGGCGCAGGGTGACCATGGCACACAGCCCGATTATCGGCACAGGGCTACCACCTCACATAGCCCGAACCTCTGTGAATGGCCACAGCAGAACACAGCCCAGAAATCTATGCAGGGCGACCATGGCACAGAGCATGGAACTGGTCACTAGCCGACGGTGGAACACAGCCTGGACCTCAGCGCAGGGTGACTACGGCAAACAGGCTGGACCTTGTCGCAGGGTGAGCAAGGCACACAACCCGGACCTTTGCCAAGGGCAATCAAGTCACACAGCCCAAAACTCAGTGAAGGGCGACCGCGTCACACAGCTTGGAACTCGTCGCTAGCCGACCGCGGAACACATTCTGGACTTCTGAGCAGGGTGACCGTTGCACTCAGGCCGGACCTCAGCACAGGACGACAGAGGCACGTAGCCCGGACCGCGGCGCAGTGCAACTGTGGCACACAGGCTGGACTTCGGCTCAGGGTGACCGAGGCACACAGCCCAGACTTCAGCACAGGGGGACCACAGCACACAGTCCGGACCTCTGCAGAAGGCTAACTTGGCACACAGCCCGGACCTCGGCACAGAGGGCACGAGGCACAGAGCCCGGAACTCGTCACAAGCCGAGGGCAGAACACAGCCTGGACTCGTCGCAGGGCAACCGTGGCACACAGCCTGAACCACAGTGAAGAGCAACCAAGGCACACAGCACGGACCTCGGCGCAGGGCGAACCCGGACCACAGCATGGACCTCGGTAGATGGCGACCGTGGCACACAAACCGGACTTTGGAGCAGGGCAACTGCGGCACAAGAACGGAACTAGGCTCAAGGCTATCATGGCACACAGCCCAGAAATCGGTTCAAGGCTACCGTGACACACAGACCTGACCTCGGCACAGGGTGACTGTGGCACACAGCCCNCCTAACTCGCGGCTGTCACCGCCGCTGCAGCGGGACCGGCCGGCGGGGCGGGCGCTCCGGGACCGGCGGGAGGCAGCCGGCAGGAGGCGCCCAGCCGGGCACAGCCTGGGGCCACCGCGCCGAGCCCGGGCGGGAGTGGCCCCGCGCGAGCGGGGAGCGGCGCCGCGCACTCCAGCCCGGCGGGCACCTCGAGGGCGGGCGCGGGGCGCAGCCTTCGGGTCCCAGCAGCTCTGACCAGCGCCCCCGGCGCAGCTCGGGGAGGGGGGCGGACGCAGGCGCTGGGCTCGTGCGGGGGCTCCCCCGGGACGTCGCGATGAACATCTTGGTGGAGTTCTTCGTGGTCACTTTCAAAGTGCTCTGGGCGTTCGTGCTGGCCGCGGCGCGCTGGTTGGTGCGGCCCAAGGAGAAGAGCGTGGCCGGCCAGGTGTGCCTCATTACGGGCGCCGGCAGCGGCCTGGGCCGCCTCTTCGCGCTCGAGTTCGCCAGGCGCCGGGCGCTGCTGGTGCTCTGGGACATCAACACCCAGAGCAACGAGGAGACGGCGGGCATGGTGCGCCACATCTACCGCGACCTGGAGGCGGCCGACGCCGCGGCGCTGCAAGGTAACTCGGACCGGCGCCCGCGGCATTGTTGGGTCCAGCCTCTTTCCACCCCCGCGCCCTCCCCCCGAGGACGCCGGAACCCCACGGTCACAGCCGGTCCTGCTCTCGAGGAAGAGCACTCTACCCGCTGCAGCCCAGGCTTCCGCGAGTGGAATTTGCCCCCTGATCAGGGGCATGGGCCCTTCTGTATCAGAAAGGAGAAAGTGTGCCAAAGCCCGGTCTTAACGGAGGTCCAGTCCCTTTGGGGGACACTGTGGGCTAAGAGTCCAAACAGGTTGAGGGAACTTGGGACCCCCGGTTTGAATCCTAAAGAGATGTCTCAGTATCGTTTGGGAAGGAGAAACTAGTGTCTTTGGGAAGTTGTTCTCAGACTCGCTCATTGATACATACGTGTAAGTTACTGCGGTCTGAAGGGCTGAGAGGAGGGCAGCATTGATGATTTCACTGTAAGTTTAGCCACGGGAAAGTAATTAACATTGTTGCACCGGAGATGTTAAGTCAGTGCTTGTGTTACATACTCAGCCCGATTGAAAGACACCCAGCCTCTTAAGGGAAAACGCTTGAAGGATTTAAGCCTTATTGTAAAATTAATTCCATGTTTTTGATAACCTTAGGAAATCTGCATTCCTGGGTATTTGTTAACTAACCTGAGTCTGAGACTTAAAAAAAGCCAAAGTGGAAAACATAACCGACCATAAGTATCGGTCTGGATTTGATAATGGCTCTTGGTTTTTGACAGTTTTTTCATTTCCAGAGAAAACACCGAATTATATTGGGAGGATTAACTTGGACACCACCCCTCCCCGATATCGATCATTTGTCACCAAAATTATTGGCACCTGTCTTTTATGTCAGAAAATCAAAGGTCAAAACTGGTACATCTCCATTGGTATGAGGGTAGCAAACAGATTTCTGTGCTCCCTGCCCAAACCTAAAAGAGAAAGGTGGTTGTTTTCAAGAGAAGAGATCAGGTTTTTAGATTGAGTTCTTATACAGGAAAATCACACATTTACCTGTCAACTCGGTTTATGTAAAGCTGCTTCTTGGGGGTTTTAGCTACTCCAGGTAGGACCAACCAGTGTGAGCCCCACTTTGTCATAACAAATTTGGTTCATTTCTGGACTTTGGCTGAATTCAGATTATTAATTACAGTTTTGATTTGTGAGCCTCGGGGCTCGCATACAGACTAAATAGAGTAAGAGCTGCTTCTGACCACTGTTCCCCCCAAAGAGGAGTGTGTGTTTGGGAGGAGGAGGTATTACTCTCTGGGCTGAGATCCGTTCATTCCAGGTGTCTTTAGCTCCAGAAAGCCAATCCCATGAGGTCTGACTTGTGTTGGGCTGGTCACAATTACATGATTTTCCCCTAAGCAAAGTTATCCAGTAAATTGCTGTAATTCCCAGACTAGAGGGAGGAAGGCAGCTGTAAGTGCAGTCATTGGCAAGCCTTATGGTGTTAGAAACTTGAAGCTCACTGTAGTATTTTTGTTTTGTGTGATCTTTGTCCTACTGATGGCCACGTGACTCATGTTTTGCACCCCCCCCCCCCCCCCCCCCCCTCTCTCCCCTTTTTTTTCCTCTTTCTTTCCTTCTCCCCTGCGCTGGGGGTGGGGG